>JAFMSR010004133.1:0-10340 GCA_022818135.1 Saxidomus purpurata | reverse complement strand
TGCCGATACATCCGACGGCGGTTGGGACATAGTTAACGAATACCAATCTGACGACATCGCCAGTAATAGCGATGACAAGAAGCGCCTTGAACGTGCCGAGAGCAGAGCATTAGCTAAACAAAAAGCTCGCAAGCATGGTAAAAAACTGGTTCCTACGCCGAGTCCCAGTCCTATGGGGTTTAGTGGTACCTATCGTACTCCAACTTTTTACGATACACAGGGTCAAGACCAGTGCAACGTTACGCCTTTTTTCGAGGCTCAAAGAAGTTCAGCCGAGTCATTCAGTGCTATACTTGCGGTGGTTGGGGGCACACTAGACCAGACCGTCCACTCCTGTACTCGGGTCCAGTATCAGCACTTCATTCCATTTCCGGAGCATTTGGTTATCAGTAGCAAAGGCAGCAACAGCACTTGCAGCAACAGTATGAGCAGCAGTAATTACCTCAACTCCTGTCATTCAAGCCAGGTAGTGAACAGAAACCTGTCTCTAACTGTCTAAGTAATGCTTTCAAAGATGAGTATTTCTTCTCTTGTTTCTTGTTTTACATAGTTGAGCAATTTTAGCTTAAAACTCTCTCACCAGGTGAGCTATTTAATTTTGTATTTTTAGATATCATGCGCGGTAATGACCAAATATGGGTATTTACTACAGCCACGTGATCTTAATATCTTACTATCGATTTTCCGGTAATGCTATGAATGTCGGCCCTATATAATCTTGTTTTATTGAAAAATTTGTTCGCGCTGAGTGGATACTTTGTGCCGAATGGCTATTTTTTGCGCCAAATGGCTGATTGTGCCAAATGGCTGATTGTGCCGAATGGCTATATTTGTGCCGAATGGCTATATTTGTGCCGAATGGCTGATTGTGCCGAATGGCTATATTTGTGCCGAATGGCTGATTGTGCCGAATGCCTAACTTTTTAAGCCGATTACTTGTTTGCCGAATGACTAGTACTTATTTTTTTGTGAAGAGCAGAATTTCTATGTGCGCTGAATGGCTTATTTTGTGCAGATTGATTATATTGAAGCTGATTGTTTTTTTGGTTGGGTGTTTTTTATTGTTAATATAGCATAGCTATGCTATTTTAAATTCTACAGAGAATTTATTATTATACCAGTTACAATGTAGACTATGTGGCACATCTTATTGAATTTTGTTTCAATAAATGCTGCAGTATGTATAATAAGTATCTGTTTCAATGAAAATTATTTGTTGAGATACCGTCGTATTTTTTTCTCTTTATTGTATGTCTTGCAGATTTGGTTTCATCAATATTACAAACAAGCGATCACTGTCCAGAAACTCGGAGTTGTCCCCCCTAGCTGCTGCAGTTCCTGATGTAATTTTACAGTTAAAAGCCACCAACACTTAAAACATGAAAGAGCTTTTCATGTTTTGGAGTTTTTGGGCGACTGAGTATGATTTTTCATCCTTCCAGCTTCTGAATCTGACTTTTTTAAGTTACTTAGTTTCTTTAGTACAAAGTGTAATTCATTCTCCGGTGTAGGCGAAGCATTTTATGACATTTAATGGGCCCATGGTTTAGACGGCTTTCGTAGTAACAATCTTTGTTCTTCGTGCAATTAGTTAGGGAGGTAGCTCGCAGGATTCTTGGATTTTCTATTTCTTTAAACAGAAATATTAAAGCAATTAGTTATCTTATCGTTTTGTTAACGCAGATTGATAAATTGCGTAGAGTGCCAATGTGTTACTGGCTTATGCCGGTTTTCTGAGATGGTTGTTTTACGTAGAACAGATACCAGTTTTTTTTAGCTCACCTGGCTACGCCAGGGTGAGCTTTTCTGATCGATGATTGTCCGTCGTCCGTCAACATTTTGATTCAAATGACATCTCCTCTGAAACCTCTAGGCCAATGTTGATAAAACTATGCAGGAATGTTCCTTGCATGAAGCTCTACCAAAATTGTTCAAAGAATTCCATTCCATGCAGAACTCTGGTTGCTATGGCAAAAAAAACTTTAAAAATCTTCTTCTCTGAAACCACAAGGCCTAGAGCTTAGATATTTGGCATGTAGCATTGTCTAGTGGACCTCTACCAAGATTGTTCAAATTATGACCCCCGGGTCAAAATTGACCCCGCGCGGGTGGGCCCTTAGTTTTTGCATAGGAATATATAGGGAAAACTTTAAAAATCTTCTTCTCTGAAACCACAAGGCCTAGAGCTAAGATATTTGGCATGTAGCATTGTCTAGTAGATCTCTACCAAGATTGTTCAAATTATATCCCCCGGGTCAAAATTGACCCCGCATCGGGGGTCACTTAGTTTTGCATAGGAATATATAGGAAAAACTTAAAAAATCTTCTTCTCTGAAACCACAAGGCCTAGAGCTTAGATATTTGGCATGTAGCATTGGCTAGTGGACCTCTACCAATATTGTTCAAATTATGAGCCCCGGGTCAAAATTGACCCCGCCCCGGGGTCACTTAGTTTTGCATAGGAATATATAGGAAAAACTTAAAAAATCTTTTCTCTGAAACCACAAGGCCTAGAGCTTAGATATTTGGCATGTAGCATTGGCTAGTGGACCTCTACCAAGATTGTTCAAATTATGAGCCCCGGATCAAAATTGACCCCGCACCGGGGGTCACTTAGTTTTACATAGGCTTATATAGTAAAAACTTTAAAAATCTTCTTCTCTGAAACCACAAGGCCTAGATCTTAGATATTTGGCATGTAGCATTTGCTAGTGGACCTCTACCAATATTGTTCAAATTATGACCCCCGGGTCAAAATTGACCCCACACCGGGAGTCACTTAGTTTTGCATAGGAATATATAGTAAAAACTTTAAAAATCTTCTTCTCTGAAACCACAAGGCCTAGAGCTTAGATATTTGGCATGTAGCATTGCCTAGTAGACCTCTTTAAAGTTGTTCAAATTATGCCCCTGGGGTCAAAATTGACCTTGCCCGGGGGATCATTTGTTTTAAAAAGGCGTATATAGGAAAACTTATTTGGTATAAAACATTATCTAGTGATCTTCCACCAGGCAAGTGGACTTGTACCAAGGTGAGCGATATAGGGCCATCTTGGCCCTCTTGTATTCAGATCTTATTGCTCTGTTTATTTTCAAAATAAGACTGACTTTTACCGGGACGATAATTGGTGTACGCTTGCTAAGACAGGTTGTGACACTTGTCCATTTATAATGTTAGATCTTACATGTAACAGTGCAGATAACAAGCAAGATTCAGACGAATTTGTTTTTCGTGCATTATCTTTACTGCTAATGTACTAAAAGTTGTAAATTAAGGGGTTCTAAGTCTTTATCTTACACTCATGCTAGGGAACTTATGCTCCAATCTAGTGATTTAAACTAAAACATTTTTGTTTGCATAGTTTACGTTCTGGTGGGGTTATGGCAGCTGAAAATATCGGAATACCTGATAGGCTTTTATTTTTTGGTATACTGACCGTTCTTTGTTGGTCCATACAATACAATGCAAGACTATTCCTAAATTCATGACAGTGTTTGTTGTTTATTTTCCTTGAATGATGATTTGTTGATTAGGGGATAAATGATTTATTTCCGTTTGAGAGGATCGAATTAGGAAATAAAGACGTCTTACTGACAGAATGGACTTGTATTTGTACAAAACACACTTTAAAGTCCCAGGATCATTTTGAATGTACTGATATAGTAACATAAAGTTATTGATACGATAATGATAGAATCATGCTCCATTCACTCTAAAACAATGTTGACATAATGCTTTTCTTTCGTATTCAAGTTGTTTCTTCAAGAAAAATAGTTGCCAGAAAGCCTTTCTTATTTTTTTGCAACATCATTGAAAAAAAACTGCGCTATGATTCCAATATGTACTTATCGATTTAAAAAGCAAAGCTAGGGATGCTTTTGGTACAAATAAAGGTTATCTCTATCAGAAAGACATCTTTCTTGATAAAATGAGAGCTACTTGTAAATCAGATCCAGTTTATTCACAACCAGAGTTCACTTAAAGCTGCTCGCTCTCAGTTGCCGTTGAAAAAATAAGAATTTCAAAAATGACATACTAATACTTAAATATAAAACTAAAGGCTAGAATCAACAATAGAAGAAAAAATCCAGGTATAACCTGGTTTGGATAATGTGACAGTGACGTAACAGATATATGTGTACACAAAAGTTTACAGGCATTGTGTAAATAGGTAGGGCATGTATATACGAAAGGGTTATAGGCTTTAAAATACATGGACATATGATAGAACGGTGCGTTAGCGCAGTGGGTAAGGCGCTGGATGTCTACAAAAAGATTTCAAGGACTGGTTCGATCCTCATCGAAGCTTTATATTTTTTTTCCATTGAATTATTTTAGTTTTACTTCAGGTAAATTTTAATTATGTAGATACATGTTTTACAATCTTTTTTGACAAACAATAAACAGTTAATGAAAGTAAAATGACTAAAACTTTGAAAGATTCTATAACCATTTCAAGCACGAGCATTTCGTGCTTACTGTCATCTCGTGTTAATGAAATATGTACATTGAACTAGTACAATGTACTACCAACATTACGATGATTTGTCCAAGACAACTCTTCAGCAAGTAATAAATGTACCTTGTTCCTTTCAACTGTTGGTGTTTGATGAAATGCCAGGTAAAGGCATAAAATTGATCTTCATTTGATTGTTTAATTTGTTCCAAGTACAATAAGAAAAAAAACATGAATAAAAATAATTATAGAAGTAAACATATCAATGACACAAAAAAAGAAGAAATCAATTAAAACGATCTTACTGATTGAGTAAAACTTTTATGTACATGTCCCTATATGAATTCCTGTTCGACAAAACCAAAATAATCAGGAACCGGAGTCGTTACCTACTGCACTAAAGTGACATCGACTGTATATAATGTACAATATAATATATATTGACATTAATTACGCCTAGTACTCTCCCTTGTTATAAGATAACGTCTTTACCCGATAAAAGTAGATTCTTCTGTTGCGTCATTGTAAAATTATCCTAACCGGACAGTAGGAATTTGCAAAAATCGATTGTAAATGTTGGTTTTACGGCACCGCTACACTGTATGTTTATATTGGAATTTCAAAAGCCTTTGCGACGCTTTATTATTTGGCATCGTATTATTTCAAATCTTGTAGATATATGTGACAAGAATTTATACTGGAACCTTTTTGTATGACTAGATTCTATATGTTCTAAAATATGTTATTTTCATACAGTTTGAAGAACTTTATTTTTCTTCCAAAATCTGAGAGCAAGCAGCTTTAAAGCAAAAATGGCTAATACTCAGGTGCAGTTTTGCACTAAAAAAGTCTTGAAGGACTGTTTAAACTAGAAAAAAGGAGAACTTTATATAGAGGATAATTGTTGGTTTCGGTGTAAGATCATGTTATAATTTCACCGAGTGAGCACCAAAAGTGATATTTTCACGAGTGGCGCAGCCACGAGTGAAAATAACAGCTTTTGGTGTTCACGAGTGAAATTAACGTGATGTTACACCGATACCAACAATTTTTCTGTTTATTTTATGGTTAAAACTCTACTTTTATTGAGTTTGTTTCTACAAAATATCGAAAATCGCGGGAAACGTCACCAGAAACATAGCGCAAATGACGTCATTTAAACGACGTCATCGTCGCATGGTTTCCAGCATTAATTACGCTCGGTATACTTTTTGACGTAAATCCGGGTAAAAGAGCGCAAAACAGTGAAAAATAAAAATGGTAATCCACTGTTTCAAAACTGTGGATTATCACTTTTATTTCACTGAGAAAACTCTATAATTCACTGAAAAACATTAAATAAAAAATGGTAATCTTTGTAATTGGTAGGCTTTTGGCAGTTGCGTTTTATAGGCCAGGGACTACTATATACTGAAGGGGCTTGACCGGAAGCAGATGTAATATATCCTAGAAAATAAATACCAGTTCATACTTCCGAGAAGCGGTGACATAGCCACTGGAATGTCAATTCGTGGATCGCTGGTTCGGTCCCGAGTCAAGGCATGCGTTCCACGATGATTGATGATCATGGTGATTTCCAACCTCTGTATAATTTATATAGGAAAGCAGCCAGCGGCTGGCGGAGACTTGATCCTAAATATTCTGAACTAATACCACGTAACAGAGGTAATTAGATGGCCACCTCTTTACAGTCGTGATTTTGCTGAAAACGTTAAAACCCATTATAACGAAAGCCAGCTAGACAGACAGCCAACTAACTCCTTATATAGATACAGTTACATTTTGCTGTATTCCAAGCTATAAACCTAAAACTATTTTATATTGTTATAAATCGCCACTAGCCGCAATATTTCGACTGCAAGACCGACCGATTTTACAAACTGATATTATATAGATGTCTGTCTTTACCGCGAAGGGCGGCCGTCGTTAATATAAAAAAGCCCTGGCGCACAATTTGTTGGGCTAAAATCGCCACCTACCTTGACCATTTACAAGAACAACTCATCGCTCAGTCATATCAAGTTTGAAATAACATAATTATATTGCACGAATAAATCGAGGCTATTGTCAATACAGGTACAGGTGCGCGGGCCCGTGCCTTTTTACTTCAAAATCCGAGCTGCACGATTTTACCGTGCTCTTTGAGGCAAACAGAAGAAAACTTTAGTTGCTTGTTAACCACAAAGGAATAAATGAGACAGGTGGTGTCATATTGAATAAGACTGAAAAACAAACAATCTACTATCTGTGGTCTAAGTCAGAAAGATCATTCGGGCATATATCTGCAGTTTTTACCAATACTGCAAAATCCTCTTACACCCCGTAGTATAAGATGACTTAATTACGTCAGAAAGAACTACAGTACTTTTATGAATGAATGTGTATATCTATACATTACTACAAGAAAATAGCGCGTAAATAAAAGTCATTACTTTTATTTTATTTCTGCTACTATTAGTCGAATATTGTATGCAAGAAAAAGAATCTATCACTGACTGCACGTGCAGATGAGAATATCCGGCTCTCGGGTAACTGTTTTGGCGCTAACTCGGCGGAACAGTTTCCCTCGGGCCAGATATTCCCATATGCACGTGCAACCAGTGAAATATTCTTATACTCGTAGCCGTTGTCTATGTAATTTGTCGTCTCGCTGCGCTCACTACTCGTGATCTATCCTTTACAAAATTTTCGCTTATCAGCCTTGTAATATACAAGATGTAAATGTTTGCCATGTTGAAATGGTTAAACAACTCGTATTTTACCCGTGTTGCATCAATTACACATGTAACCGGTGTCTCTCGACGCAGAAGGTACTATCTTCAAGATGATGTGCATGCCTGTACCATATTTTTTCTGCTGCCGACAGAATTCCATCACATGGCAAACATTTATATTTTGTATATTATAAGGCTGATTAGCGAAAATTTTGAATTTGTAGAGCATGCTCGTATAACAACCATACACTTTGTATGATTGATTGCCCTAGATGTACTCTGGTGGCAAAATTATGCCGGTCCGTGGAGTGGGAACCTAGCAGTAGGGGATCACTTTCCATGCCCCAAGTGTAAGTAATCCAACAGAATATATGGAGGATGTATGATTATACGAAAAGTTCCGTTTTACTAAATATAGTGTCATATTTATTATTGGACGGATTGAAACGGACTAAATGCTATCCCAAACCGAAGTATTCCGATGTTGATGTTGGTGATCTTCTGTCTACCTCACAACGCACAATGAGCAAAATAATTTGACGTGTCTTTGCTGCAGCAGTAACTTATTGTCCTTCCGGCCAGACAGGATTGTGCTCAGGTGCAAAGGAAGTTTCGAGACATTGGATGATTTCCAGATGTCATTGGAAGCATTGATTGTACTCGTATACAGATATGCTAAAATGAACTAAATATGCATAAACAAATGCACCATAGCTGTATTTTGTCTTATTTGCAAAATTAATCTCACGTTTTACTTCGTAATGCAACTTTCTGATACAGTCAAACTTTCTGATACAGTCAAACTTTCTGGAGAGACCGATGAGCGCTCGTGTTTCACCAATATCATTATACGCCAACATCTGCAGGTCGGTTAAAACTTCGCATGAGCGTTTATTTGTTGTTTACTGTACCTTGCTGACTTTAAATAAAGATGATGATGATGACGGTGCGAGATGATGATGATAATCACGTGCATTAAGAAACCTGTTGCATTAAGGGGCTGCTATTTTTTAGTTCAAACTTAATCATTTAAGAACAAAATGTATTGTATTAAGAGATCGTTTGATTAAGAGATAACAATTTACTTGTCCCTCAGGTCTTCGCTTAATACAAGTAACGCTGTATAATGTTTCATTATACTTAGTTATTAAATTTAAAGTGACTGTATAACAAGTTCTTTCAACTGATATTTAGTATTGTAAATGACTGCTTCCATGAGTTCTGACCAATACTTGCGCCGATAGAAGAGATTCAGGGAGTCTACTTAAAGCTTTCTGATAACAACAAATTTCGAAAGTTCATTTATGCAGGTATTCACTCTGGAATATGTACAGCCGGGTTCTCCCTCCAGAGACAACATGCAGGGAGAAGTTTTTTCAGAACAGGGAGAGATTTGTACAACTCGTTGACAATGTTCTTTTTTTGTAAAATCAATATACCCTTTTCATACTAAAACAACTGCATAAAACAAACATTTTTTATTTATAAATTTCTATCTCATTAATAAACATTACGTGACGCGTTCTGTATGTTGCACTATACCCGGAAACCTGGTAAAATAACTAAACTCTTTTGAGGGCGTTGGTAATATTGGTATCCGGTACCAACGATAAAACTGTAATTACACACAACTGCTTTGTAATAAAGTATGTGTCGAACCAGGTACAGATGAACTGGTGAGAACTTAGCCTAATTTATTTTGCGTTTCAGTGTGACCCCTTTCACAGATCTGATATTTTTAACTGTCACACCTTTACGCCTAATTTTAATGTGCTCCAAAATAAGCAGAAAATGTAGTTTCAATATTAGGTACAGCCAGCGCATAATACACAATTTACCTACTTCAAAAAACAATGTTCTGCTCTAAAGTGAAGAATTAAATATCACTTGAAATGAAAACCTAAAATTTTATGAAAAGGTAGACTCACCACTATATGAAAATCGCAGTTTATTTTTGATGCAGGTGTGTAGATAGGTAAATGTAACTTAGAATTGTGTTAGCATCATTTTTAAACTTAATCCTATCCAAGGTCTTTCAAATACTATTTGAAAGACCTTGTCCTATCATGTTAAATCATAAATACAATTAAATATTGGATATAATCTGGTTATAAAAAGTTGTAAAAACAAAGATATTTCTATAATATCCAGACATATAGACGTTTCAAACTCTTTCTTATTGAAATGGTATTTTTTCTGTTTTTAAGAAAATATTTTATTTTCGACATGACCATCAATCTTAATGTGTTTAAAAGTGTGACGGATACCTACCCAGTACAAATCATTGAGAATTGTAACTTAATTATCTCCCTTACCTTCTGTTCCGCCATTTGCATTCTTAGTGTGACGGATACCTACCCAATAAAAAATAGTTATATCTGAATTACCTCCCTTATCCAATTTGTCATCATTTGCAGTAAAAATGGGGGAAAGTTCCAAAAGTTCTTCAGTTCTTGTTCATTAGTGTAGGTATATAGATATGAAATCATGTTAAGAGACAATTGATATTGTGTATGTTGGTATGCACTGTTTTGTTTGAGGTACATTGCAGAAAATGGAAAATTGGCCTTAGACCGTAGTAGTCCAAATAATTGTACTCAACGGGTGAATATCGTTATATTTTTTGCTAGGCGCTATCCAGCCTCATAGTACAAACCAGAAACACGGCTAACTGTGTTGGAAATATTTTGTTCTTTGCCTATGCGATGCCCAAGAAAATTTGTTGGGCCACGATTTTCGGCAATAATTTAACAACATATCAAAATGAAACTTACATGCCTAGAAAGGGTTAAATTTTCTGCCTCAGTTGCAGTTTATTGCAAGCAAATTGCTCATTCCAAAAAAAATTTAACAGCAATTTATAATAACAAGTTTTACTGATTTAACACGCTACTTTACATTATCGGGAAAATGGCCGCTATAGGTATGAAAAATGTATGATTATCGTTACTAGTTTATAAATAGTTACTTATGAATTATTTACTAAAAGTGACTGCACAGAATCAAAGACCTATACTGTAAATCAGTATTTTATAAGAATTTGGTTGAATTAACATATATGTTGTAAGAATCTTTAGAAGGCATGCATTTTACGATTGTTTTATGTTTGATCTAAATAATAATCGTCCCAGGTTGGATATAAACCGAAGTGTCATTTATTTTTAACTAG
>JAFMSR010004132.1:0-10376 GCA_022818135.1 Saxidomus purpurata | reverse complement strand
TGTTGTCTCGACCAGACCTACACAACGGTACCTGACATGACGGACTTTGATGAAAAAATGACGGACTTACCTTCATGTTGAGCGTACCTCACAGTACGGACTTTTCACCCTCAGTGTCGGGTGTCACACTCAAACCCGACACGTGACCCCCAAGTGTCGCATATCTGCGTGTTTGTCTCGACCAGACCTACACAACGGTACCTGACATGACGGACTTTGATGAAAAAATGACGGACTTACCTTCATGTTGAGCGTACCTCACAGTACGGACTTTTCACCCTCAGTGTCGGGTGTCACACTCAAACCCGACACGTGACCCCCAAGTGTCGCATATCTGCGTGTTTGTCTCGACCAGACCTACACAACGGTACCTGACATGACGGACTTTGATGAAAAAATGACGGACTTACCTTCATGTTGAGCGTACCTCACAGTACGGACTTTTCACCCTCAGTGTCGGGTGTCACACTCAAACCCGACACGTGACCCCCAAGTGTCGCATATCTGCGTGTTTGTCTCGACCAGACCTACACAACGGTACCTGACATGACGGACTTTGATGAAAAAATGACGGACTTACCTTCATGTTGAGCGTACCTCACAGTACGGACTTTTCACCCTCAGTGTCGGGTGTCACACTCAAACCCGACACGTGACCCCCAAGTGTCGCATATCTGCGTGTTTGTCTCGACCAGACCTACACAACGGTACCTGACATGACGGACTTTGATGAAAAAATGACGGACTTACCTTCATGTTGAGCGTACCTCACAGTACGGACTTTTCACCCTCAGTGTCGGGTGTCACACTCAAACCCGACACGTGACCCCCAAGTGTCGCATATCTGCGTGTTTGTCTCGACCAGACCTACACAACGGTACCTGACATGACGGACTTTGATGAAAAAATGACGGACTTACCTTCATGTTGAGCGTACCTCACAGTACGGACTTTTCACCCTCAGTGTCGGGTGTCACACTCAAACCCGACACGTGACCCCCAAGTGTCGCATATCTGCGTGTTTGTCTCGACCAGACCTACACAACGGTACCTGACATGACGGACTTTGATGAAAAAATGACGGACTTACCTTCATGTTGAGCGTACCTCACAGTACGGACTTTTCACCCTCAGTGTCGGGTGTCACACTCAAACCCGACACGTGACCCCCAAGTGTCGCATATCTGCGTGTTTGTCTCGACCAGACCTACACAACGGTACCTGACATGACGGACTTTGATGAAAAAATGACGGACTTACCTTCATGTTGAGCGTACCTCACAGTACGGACTTTTCACCCTCAGTGTCGGGTGTCACACTCAAACCCGACACGTGACCCCCAAGTGTCGCATATCTGCGTGTTTGTCTCGACCAGACCTACACAACGGTACCTGACATGACGGACTTTGATGAAAAAATGACGGACTTACCTTCATGTTGAGCGTACCTCACAGTACGGACTTTTCACCCTCAGTGTCGGGTGTCACACTCAAACCCGACACGTGACCCCCAAGTGTCGCATATCTGCGTGTTTGTCTCGACCAGACCTACACAACGGTACCTGACATGACGGACTTTGATGAAAAAATGACGGACTTACCTTCATGTTGAGCGTACCTCACAGTACGGACTTTTCACCCTCAGTGTCGGGTGTCACACTCAAACCCGACACGTGACCCCCAAGTGTCGCATATCTGCGTGTTTGTCTCGACCAGACCTACACAACGGTACCTGACATGACGGACTTTGATGAAAAAATGACGGACTTACCTTCATGTTGAGCGTACCTCACAGTACGGACTTTTCACCCTCAGTGTCGGGTGTCACACTCAAACCCGACACGTGACCCCCAAGTGTCGCATATCTGCGTGTTTGTCTCGACCAGACCTACACAACGGTACCTGACATGACGGACTTTGATGAAAAAATGACGGACTTACCTTCATGTTGAGCGTACCTCACAGTACGGACTTTTCACCCTCAGTGTCGGGTGTCACACTCAAACCCGACACGTGACCCCCAAGTGTCGCATATCTGCGTGTTTGTCTCGACCAGACCTACACAACGGTACCTGACATGACGGACTTTGATGAAAAAATGACGGACTTACCTTCATGTTGAGCGTACCTCACAGTACGGACTTTTCACCCTCAGTGTCGGGTGTCACACTCAAACCCGACACGTGACCCCAAGTGTCGCATATCTGCGTGTTTGTCTCGACCAGACCTACACAACGGTACCTGACATGACGGACTTTGATGAAAAAATGACGGACTTACCTTCATGTTGAGCGTACCTCACAGTACGGACTTTTCACCCTCAGTGTCGGGTGTCACACTCAAACCCGACACGTGACCCCCAAGTGTCGCATATCTGCGTGTTTGTCTCGACCAGACCTACACAACGGTACCTGACATGACGGACTTTGATGAAAAAATGACGGACTTACCTTCATGTTGAGCGTACCTCACAGTACGGACTTTTCACCCTCAGTGTCGGGTGTCACACTCAAACCCGACACGTGACCCCCAAGTGTCGCATATCTGCGTGTTTGTCTCGACCAGACCTACACAACGGTACCTGACATGACGGACTTTGATGAAAAAATGACGGACTTACCTTCATGTTGAGCGTACCTCACAGTACGGACTTTTCACCCTCAGTGTCGGGTGTCACACTCAAACCCGACACGTGACCCCCAAGTGTCGCATATCTGCGTGTTTGTCTCGACCAGACCTACACAACGGTACCTGACATGACGGACTTTGATGAAAAAATGACGGACTTACCTTCATGTTGAGCGTACCTCATAGGACTTTCACCCTCAGTGTCGGGTGTCACACTCAAACCCGACACGTGACCCCATGTCGCATATCGCGTGTTTGTTCGGGAAAAAAAAAAAAAAAAGGGACCAGAAAAGAAGGGCCTTGATGAAAAAATGACGGACTTACCTTCATGTTGAGCGTACCTCACAGTACGGACTTTTCACCCTCAGTGTCGGGTGTCACACTCAAACCCGACACGTGACCCCCAAGTGTCGCATATCTGCGTGTTTGTCTCGACCAGACCTACACAACGGTACCTGACATGACGGACTTTGATGAAAAAATGACGGACTTACCTTCATGTTGAGCGTACCTCACAGTACGGACTTTTCACCCTCAGTGTCGGGTGTCACACTCAAACCCGACACGTGACCCCCAAGTGTCGCATATCTGCGTGTTTGTCTCGACCAGACCTACACAACGGTACCTGACATGACGGACTTTGATGAAAAAATGACGGACTTACCTTCATGTTGAGCGTACCTCACAGTACGGACTTTTCACCCTCAGTGTCGGGTGTCACACTCAAACCCGACACGTGACCCCCAAGTGTCGCATATCTGCGTGTTTGTCTCGACCAGACCTACACAACGGTACCTGACATGACGGACTTTGATGAAAAAATGACGGACTTACCTTCATGTTGAGCGTACCTCACAGTACGGACTTTTCACCCTCAGTGTCGGGTGTCACACTCAAACCCGACACGTGACCCCCAAGTGTCGCATATCTGCGTGTTTGTCTCGACCAGACCTACACAACGGTACCTGACATGACGGACTTTGATGAAAAAATGACGGACTTACCTTCATGTTGAGCGTACCTCACAGTACGGACTTTTCACCCTCAGTGTCGGGTGTCACACTCAAACCCGACACGTGACCCCCAAGTGTCGCATATCTGCGTGTTTGTCTCGACCAGACCTACACAACGGTACCTGACATGACGGACTTTGATGAAAAAATGACGGACTTACCTTCATGTTGAGCGTACCTCACAGTACGGACTTTTCACCCTCAGTGTCGGGTGTCACACTCAAACCCGACACGTGACCCCCAAGTGTCGCATATCTGCGTGTTTGTCTCGACCAGACCTACACAACGGTACCTGACATGACGGACTTTGATGAAAAAATGACGGACTTACCTTCATGTTGAGCGTACCTCACAGTACGGACTTTTCACCCTCAGTGTCGGGTGTCACACTCAAACCCGACACGTGACCCCCAAGTGTCGCATATCTGCGTGTTTGTCTCGACCAGACCTACACAACGGTACCTGACATGACGGACTTTGATGAAAAAATGACGGACTTACCTTCATGTTGAGCGTACCTCACAGTACGGACTTTTCACCCTCAGTGTCGGGTGTCACACTCAAACCCGACACGTGACCCCCAAGTGTCGCATATCTGCGTGTTTGTCTCGACCAGACCTACACAACGGTACCTGACATGACGGACTTTGATGAAAAAATGACGGACTTACCTTCATGTTGAGCGTACCTCACAGTACGGACTTTTCACCCTCAGTGTCGGGTGTCACACTCAAACCCGACACGTGACCCCCAAGTGTCGCATATCTGCGTGTTTGTCTCGACCAGACCTACACAACGGTACCTGACATGACGGACTTTGATGAAAAAATGACGGACTTACCTTCATGTTGAGCGTACCTCACAGTACGGACTTTTCACCCTCAGTGTCGGGTGTCACACTCAAACCCGACACGTGACCCCAAGTGTCGCATATCTGCGTGTTTGTCTCGACCAGACCTACACAACGGTACCTGACATGACGGACTTTGATGAAAAAATGACGGACTTACCTTCATGTTGAGCGTACCTCACAGTACGGACTTTTCACCCTCAGTGTCGGGTGTCACACTCAAACCCGACACGTGACCCCCAAGTGTCGCATATCTGCGTGTTTGTCTCGACCAGACCTACACAACGGTACCTGACATGACGGACTTTGATGAAAAAATGACGGACTTACCTTCATGTTGAGCGTACCTCACAGTACGGACTTTTCACCCTCAGTGTCGGGTGTCACACTCAAACCCGACACGTGACCCCAAGTGTCGCATATCTGCGTGTTTGTCTCGACCAGACCTACACAACGGTACCTGACATGACGGACTTTGATGAAAAAATGACGGACTTACCTTCATGTTGAGCGTACCTCACAGTACGGACTTTTCACCCTCAGTGTCGGGTGTCACACTCAAACCCGACACGTGACCCCCAAGTGTCGCATATCTGCGTGTTTGTCTCGACCAGACCTACACAACGGTACCTGACATGACGGACTTTGATGAAAAAATGACGGACTTACCTTCATGTTGAGCGTACCTCACAGTACGGACTTTTCACCCTCAGTGTCGGGTGTCACACTCAAACCCGACACGTGACCCCCAAGTGTCGCATATCTGCGTGTTTGTCTCGACCAGACCTACACAACGGTACCTGACATGACGGACTTTGATGAAAAAATGACGGACTTACCTTCATGTTGAGCGTACCTCACAGTACGGACTTTTCACCCTCAGTGTCGGGTGTCACACTCAAACCCGACACGTGACCCCCAAGTGTCGCATATCTGCGTGTTTGTCTCGACCAGACCTACACAACGGTACCTGACATGACGGACTTTGATGAAAAAATGACGGACTTACCTTCATGTTGAGCGTACCTCACAGTACGGACTTTTCACCCTCAGTGTCGGGTGTCACACTCAAACCCGACACGTGACCCCCAAGTGTCGCATATCTGCGTGTTTGTCTCGACCAGACCTACACAACGGTACCTGACATGACGGACTTTGATGAAAAAATGACGGACTTACCTTCATGTTGAGCGTACCTCACAGTACGGACTTTTCACCCTCAGTGTCGGGTGTCACACTCAAACCCGACACGTGACCCCCAAGTGTCGCATATCTGCGTGTTTGTCTCGACCAGACCTACACAACGGTACCTGACATGACGGACTTTGATGAAAAAATGACGGACTTACCTTCATGTTGAGCGTACCTCACAGTACGGACTTTTCACCCTCAGTGTCGGGTGTCACACTCAAACCCGACACGTGACCCCCAAGTGTCGCATATCTGCGTGTTTGTCTCGACCAGACCTACACAACGGTACCTGACATGACGGACTTTGATGAAAAAATGACGGACTTACCTTCATGTTGAGCGTACCTCACAGTACGGACTTTTCACCCTCAGTGTCGGGTGTCACACTCAAACCCGACACGTGACCCCCAAGTGTCGCATATCTGCGTGTTTGTCTCGACCAGACCTACACAACGGTACCTGACATGACGGACTTTGATGAAAAAATGACGGACTTACCTTCATGTTGAGCGTACCTCACAGTACGGACTTTTCACCCTCAGTGTCGGGTGTCACACTCAAACCCGACACGTGACCCCCAAGTGTCGCATATCTGCGTGTTTGTCTCGACCAGACCTACACAACGGTACCTGACATGACGGACTTTGATGAAAAAATGACGGACTTACCTTCATGTTGAGCGTACCTCACAGTACGGACTTTTCACCCTCAGTGTCGGGTGTCACACTCAAACCCGACACGTGACCCCCAAGTGTCGCATATCTGCGTGTTTGTCTCGACCAGACCTACACAACGGTACCTGACATGACGGACTTTGATGAAAAAATGACGGACTTACCTTCATGTTGAGCGTACCTCACAGTACGGACTTTTCACCCTCAGTGTCGGGTGTCACACTCAAACCCGACACGTGACCCCCAAGTGTCGCATATCTGCGTGTTTGTCTCGACCAGACCTACACAACGGTACCTGACATGACGGACTTTGATGAAAAAATGACGGACTTACCTTCATGTTGAGCGTACCTCACAGTACGGACTTTTCACCCTCAGTGTCGGGTGTCACACTCAAACCCGACACGTGACCCCCAAGTGTCGCATATCTGCGTGTTTGTCTCGACCAGACCTACACAACGGTACCTGACATGACGGACTTTGATGAAAAAATGACGGACTTACCTTCATGTTGAGCGTACCTCACAGTACGGACTTTTCACCCTCAGTGTCGGGTGTCACACTCAAACCCGACACGTGACCCCCAAGTGTCGCATATCTGCGTGTTTGTCTCGACCAGACCTACACAACGGTACCTGACATGACGGACTTTGATGAAAAAATGACGGACTTACCTTCATGTTGAGCGTACCTCACAGTACGGACTTTTCACCCTCAGTGTCGGGTGTCACACTCAAACCCGACACGTGACCCCCAAGTGTCGCATATCTGCGTGTTTGTCTCGACCAGACCTACACAACGGTACCTGACATGACGGACTTTGATGAAAAAATGACGGACTTACCTTCATGTTGAGCGTACCTCACAGTACGGACTTTTCACCCTCAGTGTCGGGTGTCACACTCAAACCCGACACGTGACCCCCAAGTGTCGCATATCTGCGTGTTTGTCTCGACCAGACCTACACAACGGTACCTGACATGACGGACTTTGATGAAAAAATGACGGACTTACCTTCATGTTGAGCGTACCTCACAGTACGGACTTTTCACCCTCAGTGTCGGGTGTCACACTCAAACCCGACACGTGACCCCCAAGTGTCGCATATCTGCGTGTTTGTCTCGACCAGACCTACACAACGGTACCTGACATGACGGACTTTGATGAAAAAATGACGGACTTACCTTCATGTTGAGCGTACCTCACAGTACGGACTTTTCACCCTCAGTGTCGGGTGTCACACTCAAACCCGACACGTGACCCCCAAGTGTCGCATATCTGCGTGTTTGTCTCGACCAGACCTACACAACGGTACCTGACATGACGGACTTTGATGAAAAAATGACGGACTTACCTTCATGTTGAGCGTACCTCACAGTACGGACTTTTCACCCTCAGTGTCGGGTGTCACACTCAAACCCGACACGTGACCCCCAAGTGTCGCATATCTGCGTGTTTGTCTCGACCAGACCTACACAACGGTACCTGACATGACGGACTTTGATGAAAAAATGACGGACTTACCTTCATGTTGAGCGTACCTCACAGTACGGACTTTTCACCCTCAGTGTCGGGTGTCACACTCAAACCCGACACGTGACCCCCAAGTGTCGCATATCTGCGTGTTTGTCTCGACCAGACCTACACAACGGTACCTGACATGACGGACTTTGATGAAAAAATGACGGACTTACCTTCATGTTGAGCGTACCTCACAGTACGGACTTTTCACCCTCAGTGTCGGGTGTCACACTCAAACCCGACACGTGACCCCCAAGTGTCGCATATCTGCGTGTTTGTCTCGACCAGACCTACACAACGGTACCTGACATGACGGACTTTGATGAAAAAATGACGGACTTACCTTCATGTTGAGCGTACCTCACAGTACGGACTTTTCACCCTCAGTGTCGGGTGTCACACTCAAACCCGACACGTGACCCCCAAGTGTCGCATATCTGCGTGTTTGTCTCGACCAGACCTACACAACGGTACCTGACATGACGGACTTTGATGAAAAAATGACGGACTTACCTTCATGTTGAGCGTACCTCACAGTACGGACTTTTCACCCTCAGTGTCGGGTGTCACACTCAAACCCGACACGTGACCCCCAAGTGTCGCATATCTGCGTGTTTGTCTCGACCAGACCTACACAACGGTACCTGACATGACGGACTTTGATGAAAAAATGACGGACTTACCTTCATGTTGAGCGTACCTCACAGTACGGACTTTTCACCCTCAGTGTCGGGTGTCACACTCAAACCCGACACGTGACCCCCAAGTGTCGCATATCTGCGTGTTTGTCTCGACCAGACCTACACAACGGTACCTGACATGACGGACTTTGATGAAAAAATGACGGACTTACCTTCATGTTGAGCGTACCTCACAGTACGGACTTTTCACCCTCAGTGTCGGGTGTCACACTCAAACCCGACACGTGACCCCCAAGTGTCGCATATCTGCGTGTTTGTCTCGACCAGACCTACACAACGGTACCTGACATGACGGACTTTGATGAAAAAATGACGGACTTACCTTCATGTTGAGCGTACCTCACAGTACGGACTTTTCACCCTCAGTGTCGGGTGTCACACTCAAACCCGACACGTGACCCCCAAGTGTCGCATATCTGCGTGTTTGTCTCGACCAGACCTACACAACGGTACCTGACATGACGGACTTTGATGAAAAAATGACGGACTTACCTTCATGTTGAGCGTACCTCACAGTACGGACTTTTCACCCTCAGTGTCGGGTGTCACACTCAAACCCGACACGTGACCCCCAAGTGTCGCATATCTGCGTGTTTGTCTCGACCAGACCTACACAACGGTACCTGACATGACGGACTTTGATGAAAAAATGACGGACTTACCTTCATGTTGAGCGTACCTCACAGTACGGACTTTTCACCCTCAGTGTCGGGTGTCACACTCAAACCCGACACGTGACCCCCAAGTGTCGCATATCTGCGTGTTTGTCTCGACCAGACCTACACAACGGTACCTGACATGACGGACTTTGATGAAAAAATGACGGACTTACCTTCATGTTGAGCGTACCTCACAGTACGGACTTTTCACCCTCAGTGTCGGGTGTCACACTCAAACCCGACACGTGACCCCCAAGTGTCGCATATCTGCGTGTTTGTCTCGACCAGACCTACACAACGGTACCTGACATGACGGACTTTGATGAAAAAATGACGGACTTACCTTCATGTTGAGCGTACCTCACAGTACGGACTTTTCACCCTCAGTGTCGGGTGTCACACTCAAACCCGACACGTGACCCCCAAGTGTCGCATATCTGCGTGTTTGTCTCGACCAGACCTACACAACGGTACCTGACATGACGGACTTTGATGAAAAAATGACGGACTTACCTTCATGTTGAGCGTACCTCACAGTACGGACTTTTCACCCTCAGTGTCGGGTGTCACACTCAAACCCGACACGTGACCCCCAAGTGTCGCATATCTGCGTGTTTGTCTCGACCAGACCTACACAACGGTACCTGACATGACGGACTTTGATGAAAAAATGACGGACTTACCTTCATGTTGAGCGTACCTCACAGTACGGACTTTTCACCCTCAGTGTCGGGTGTCACACTCAAACCCGACACGTGACCCCCAAGTGTCGCATATCTGCGTGTTTGTCTCGACCAGACCTACACAACGGTACCTGACATGACGGACTTTGATGAAAAAATGACGGACTTACCTTCATGTTGAGCGTACCTCACAGTACGGACTTTTCACCCTCAGTGTCGGGTGTCACACTCAAACCCGACACGTGACCCCCAAGTGTCGCATATCTGCGTGTTTGTCTCGACCAGACCTACACAACGGTACCTGACATGACGGACTTTGATGAAAAAATGACGGACTTACCTTCATGTTGAGCGTACCTCACAGTACGGACTTTTCACCCTCAGTGTCGGGTGTCACACTCAAACCCGACACGTGACCCCCAAGTGTCGCATATCTGCGTGTTTGTCTCGACCAGAC
>JAFMSR010004131.1:0-10380 GCA_022818135.1 Saxidomus purpurata | reverse complement strand
CACGTTTGACGCGCGACTTCACTATTTATCAAGAAGTTTTGAGTCCGTGACGCTTTGAACATCGTTCCATGTCAATTTATTGTGCATTTTTAGAATAATGAAGCGATGGCGCCAGAGTTTGTATGTATGGTTGATCTTATTCACCAGATTCCTGCATACATGTCGAACCTCCATATTGAATATTCAGAAGACAAGGCAGACCTGGAATAAATATGTCCTCTTACATCATTTGCGGAAACAATGCCTTCATCTGAACTAAAACATTCTCAAAATTTCACACTCCATGTTGTTTTGAAGTAAATTGCTTCTTCTTTTGGACAGCTAAATGTTTGAGTGTCTGTCGTATCAAAAGAAAGTTCAACAGTTTAAACATTTGTCTAACTTTTTGTCATATCTAACTTTGCCAAATAAATGAACTATTTAATTAAAAAAAAATATGGTTAATTCAATTGAAATGTAACTAGCAAATCCTGCTGGTTTCATATTTCTTTATCGACAGTATGTTGCTGTTGTTGCACATTTTAATTCTTCTTTTACATTGTTGAAGGCCATATGAAAATAAGATGTATTTTGATGTACATATAAATCATTGTATGTCTGATAATATTAATATTATAACCTTCATTAAAAGAATCATTATTATGTGTATTATTATTATTATTATTATTATTATAATTATTGAAGTATTAGTTAGATATTAAATAGTTGAACTTATAAACACATTTGTTAACAGCTTTACCTTTTGTAAAGCTATAAGCATTTTGAATAACAGTTTAATGATGGTGCGTATATGTTTTTGGGAATTATAATGAAACGTTGGCTTTCAAAGTTGTGTGTGTGGTTGATCTTATTTATTAGACTTCCTACGTGTCTGTCGAACCTCATACATATATTCAGAAGACATGACAGACCTGAATAGAATAATGTCCTCTTACATCATTTGGAAAAATGGCTTCATCTGAACTCCAAGTATTCTAAAGACTACACATAGTGTTGTCAGCCATGTGCATGTGATTCTGAGTGTAGTTTTACGAGGTGATTGTTGCTCAAGTCAG
Organism: Saxidomus purpurata; assembly: GCA_022818135.1. Classification (NCBI taxonomy): domain Eukaryota; kingdom Metazoa; phylum Mollusca; class Bivalvia; order Venerida; family Veneridae; genus Saxidomus; species Saxidomus purpurata. The sequence goes on along the minus strand of JAFMSR010004131.1, from coordinate 9,325 downwards.
TTAGACAAATACAACCTAGAAGATAAATACGGTATGATTTGTGGAGCTTTAATTATCAAACTTCTACCCTATTACGAAGGAAACTTGCTCGAGTTCGAACAGACAATGCCTCATTATAGAATGATAACCAAATGTGCAAACAATGATTCAATTCAAGGGCTTATAGCACAGCTTGTGACAGTCTGTCCCCACTATATCCGGTATGTTCCTCGGACAGGTTTCATTTATATCAATACCTACTGTGCCGTATGTCACAACGTTACGGATGCAATACCATGGCTGAAAGCATTAACATATCCAACCATTTCAGAAGGAGTGGCGTTCGAGCCGCTGAAGATTCTTATGGGATGACAACACCTCAGATGTTTATTCAGCGTGTTTTCTTCCCACTACGTTCTACCTAGATTTATCTTTAACGTCGAAATCGTGTCAGCCAAATGTCTATCAGACACTGTAACAAGACAGGTCAGGTAGAAACACAGGAAAATGTTTGGCAATACTTCGAAATGTTCAATGCTACCTTCTGGTGGTCGAATCGACAGTCACTGACGTATGGAAATAGATACTGTTTTGTGCAACCAATGCCAGATATTAAAGGTAAACCTTTGCTTAAGAAAAATACCACAAGATGGAGAGGATCAACCTGATTTTCTCACTGACAGCAATTCTAGACATTTCCAACGAGATACAGTCAGGTTTCGAAACTCCACGAAGAAAATAACCAATGCCGACAAATAATGCTAGGTGTCTTCCTTTTGGGGTAAAGTACCCTGATCCAACATGAAAACTTTACAGGTTTATAATTGGATTTACTATGCATGAGAAAGAAACACCAATACCTCACAATGCAGGAGGTGGAATTCAATCATTTGTAAGAATGTTAAACTTTATCAGTTGGGTAGTGAGTTTGTCAAAATAAAAATTAAAAATCATCACATGAGCTTCAGATTTAAGGTAATAAATTCACCCTAAATATTCAAATCAAAGGGAGGTAATTCTCAAGAATTTGAATCTTTGGGAGTCTCTAACTCTCGGTTTTGGTATTGTGTTTTCATAAAACATTGTTTTGGGTGTCTTGACATTAGTTTCTCTCAACTGACAGTAAAAAGAATATTTTGTCTTGACAACCAATTTTGTTTTTTGATTAACTGTATGTTTATACTATATGAGTTATCTCTTCTTTTAGCATGATAAATGACTTTAACTTTTAGGACTATTATCGCATTTTGTCATTTGTTTTATGTTATAGACTCAGAGTGAAATACATTAATATTGTATTCAATATTTGTATAATAAAAGTGTAAAGTTTTCATTTTGGGTGTGAGTGTGTAGTTTTAAATGTTGTGTTATTGCAAACACATGTACCTGTTTCACAATAATTTACGAATAAACATCTAGTAATATAGTTCAATTAATATAAATGTTGGTAGCTTTTAAATATTTTACGAAGTTAAATGCTAAGCTATGTTAGGTATTTAAAGAAAGACAAAGTGTCATTCAATTGTATAATTCAATAAATTGCTCACCATACACTGTTAATAAAACTATATGCTTTGAATGTGACATAAAAATTTGTGTATATTAGAATGCATAGGAAGATACACAAGACATTAGGTGCATGACGTTCTCAGGCAATTGCTTCATCTGTCACTCGGCATTAAAAGGAAACTGGCCATTTCTTTATACCCTCACGGCGATTGACACAATCAAACACGAGGTTACGAGAGCGATTAATTAGATATATATTAACTTGTTTCACAATCGCCTTTAAATAACGAGTATAAACTAAGGGCTTTCTGGAGCTACTCATTCCTATTTTCTTTTTTTTCAGAATACATGCTGCCCACAGTCATATGCCAATGGGGACAAATACGTATGCATAACCGATGTGGTTACTTCTCTTCAAAATGGATAGGCGGTCCATTTGCTGTGATGCTTCGGTTTGTCTACAGAGAAAAACAACCCGTCAATTCCCATCTCCTTCTTCAAACGCGTCAATAGCGAACAAAAAGATGCATGCAACATGGATAAAAAAGAAAGACACTAAGACGATGGAAGTTTTGGTATTGTTTAATCCTTCAGTAGACGAAATGTTTGTTGAATACATTGTAAAAGCAACATATCCCTACAAGTTTGTAAAACCTGATAAATTTAATGACATCAGTGAAGCAAGCTTTGGGAAATATGGTACATTTTACTATGGTAACACACGAATATATTTAAAGTTGACCTGAATGGAGTACACTAGATACGTTTCTGCGCTCGATGACATTCATACAACGCTTAATTTCGAAACATGTTCATGTCCGAATGGATGTACTGTTTGCAACTTCCTTCAGCACTACATCTATCTTATATCAACAACTTCTTTTTCCGGTTTCCACTTTCTATAGGAAAATGCTAAATGAAGGAATATTTGTCACAAAACTATTTTCTGTGATCGGGTTGATCTGCTCGCACGAATACGAACACACGAATTGTTTAAGTATATTCTTCAAAGTTAGAAATAAGACGATTGCAGTGAACTCCTTTATTAAAATATCGATGTCTCATAATGTTTCAAACTCGACCGAATTTACCATGCGTGTCTGTTTACATGAATTTCAGAAAGTGAACAATATTGCTGTGCTTAAACCCATCAGTCCCATCTTGGTATTTTTGATAAAAAAATTTACCGTAATGATGTTTGGAAATGATTGAATGCTTAGCAATGGGTGGGATACAATCATGATATAAAAAAACACGTGATTTAAAGAACAAGCATATTCATTTAATAGGGAATCCTCAGCCATAAGGGGCCACATATTTGAAGGGATAAAATTTTGTATAGTATTGTTGGTATGGGGTTACAAATGTATTACATCATTTGTGCAGAATCGGATGAAATTAAAGCGAGTGGATGAAGGGAAACATTTTGAAGTTTTAATGTTGAATGTTTAGGAAACAACTCGGTTTGGGTGCAATTCTTTCTCTTATGTTAATTTCATTTTTTTAAATGTAGTTAAGAGATTAACTAAACTGAAATTGTAAGAAGTAGTTTAAGATAAGAATCATTTGTGATAAGTGTGAGTTGTACAGGTCTTGACTTGAACACCACTGAAATGTGTCACAGAATGATGCTGAGTGATAGTGTTGGGAATTTAGTACATGTGAATATTAGTTTCAAATAAAGTAAATTTTAAATTAAATAGCTTAATGCAGAATTGTTATACAAGGGTAATATGTAAAAGTATTGACTATGGAGTATTTCTTCACATAAAGAAGTTAGAAATAATTAACGTATTGTCTAAAAATGGATACCCAGCCTCATTGGCATTGAAGGGATAAAGCTTGACCTTTTAGCTACAGAGACAATTAAAACAGGCAAGGAGTGACAAACAAACCCATGAGTATTTGAGGCTTATAGTTTAATCAGGGCAAACATAAGGAAAACAAAAACACAGACAAAACTGGCAAAAATTGAAAAAAACTCCTTCAGTAAGGACCAATCACCATTAAGAAAAACATGCTGTTACAACCCTCTTAAAACATAGCTGAAAATATAAGATTAAATCTCTTCAAATACATTAACAATATAGGCTATATAAACGAAATATAGAGTCATTACATTGAATAAAGTAAGGAAGTCAGATAGACACTATCCGATGCGGTTATGGGCCATACAAGGATCAGTGTAGGGATCATCTCCACTCTTATTCTGTGACACAAATAGTACACTGTACCATGCTTTGTCTATGCATCCACAGACAATCTCACATGTACATAATAATTACAATTCATATAAGTATCTCCATTTAGATCACCTAATTCAAATTTATGTTGGTTTTGTTTTAGCGTAAATTATCACAAACATTTTGGTCGCCGTGATTGACCTATTGATGTACGTAGGGCATGTGAAAGAACCAAGGGGGCATCTATGCAACTGGATACATCTGTATCTTGCACAATCCCTCCGAAACTTAAAATAATTAATCTCTACTTCGGTGTTTGTCATATGGATTGTCTGGTACCAACAATAAAACTCTTAAATATATACATACGCATACATAAGCAACCAGTGACTAAGTACTAAGCAGGCTACCGGCACTTTCCATTTCTCGAAACACTTGTAAATATTGAGAACTATTCCAAATTTGTAGTATAAGTAACTTATTCTCTTGTAAGACTAAGTCTTTGTATTATGAATTGAATTTGTTATCGTTTGAAATCTTGATGTTACTTTAGAGGTATTGTAACAAGCAGACAGAAAAGTCAATTATCAGCCCTAGCTACCTGACCGGTTGGTCACTTTAAGAATGATCTATCCGTTCGTCCCACATGCCCAGTAGACATTAGGGGTTAGGGGTTTGAGTAAAATGGTAATGTGGCGTTAAATGATTGTATTAAGGGGTTGAAAAAAGATCAAAGAAAGATCAAAGGGATAACATCACAAAGTCCGTCTGGTGAGTTCGTCCGTCTGTGTAAAAGACTTAATTGTGATCACCTTTTTTGTCCGTTTACACCATCATCCAGATGTAGAAGATCAGCTCAACCGAGCAAGTGATAAGGCAGCAAGCAATAAGGAAAATAATATTAATTACCTCCCTTTCTATAAACCCCAGCAAGCAACAAACATTGTTGCAGAACACTAAAAAAGTGATTTTTTCTTTCAATATAATCAAAATATGCGTGAATATGATTTAGAATATTGCAAAATATTGTTACTTGGCGTATCATGTCCGTTATCGTAAACATTTCTGATATGTTTTACTGTGTTTCGGACCCCAGAGATCGGCCCCAAATCCCAAGATAATATTAAAAACTTAAGACTCGTTGACTTTCTATGCCTTACCATAGTGTCATGATTTTATCTTGTCGTATAAAATTCCCTGCGGAAGCTGTGGAAGTGCTGAGTACGGCATATGGCGTGTTTCTGGAGCAATAGCTGTGTTTCTATATGTACTTGGAACCCCATATTGGACCTCCTTCCCAAAGACAGGGTTCTACATTCTATTTCTACTTGATGCTCCCAACAATCATCACTGATTATAACTGGAAAGTGCTGTCAGGGACAAATGTTTTAAAATTATATTACTTCAATACAATGCTATACTTGTCTTGTTTTGTCAACGGAACGTGCGCGACTGAGCGTAACGTGTCCGTTATCGTATGTATTTCTGATGGTGCCTCCAATCCCAAGATAGAATTATTTACTAAGACTTGTTGGCTTTCTATGGCTTCATCCCACTATACGTGCAATTAATCGAGTACTTTAATTACTTTCAAATACTTTGATTAATGTTTACGACAAACGTTGTGAAAATATTAGTTTTATGTTGTTAGCCAAAGATATTTGTCTAAACCAAACATTAATTTAAAAGTTTCATTTAATACGTTGACAGACGCCAATATTTTGATCAGGAAAATTACAATTAAATAAGAAATTCAATAGTAGCAGCCTACACTAGTCTTAAGATTATTAAGTGAATTATAGATACCGGATTTAATATACAAACAGGTATAAATGTTTATATTATATCATGTCGGTCGTTATGTCCGTATGTTTGTCCGTCCGTCCGTCTACCAACTGGTTTCCGGATGATAACTCAAGAACGCTTGGGCTTTCATTTTGAAACTTGATGTGCAGGTTGAACATGACCAGCAGATGAACCCTATTGCTTTTGAGGTCGGTAGGTCAAAGGTCAATGTCACATGACCCGGAATAGTAAAACGGTTTCGGACTATAACTCAAGAACGCTACGGCCTAGCATCTTGAAACTTGATGTGGAGGTAGGTCATGACCAGCAAAAACTTTATTGTTTTTAAGGTCAGTAGGTCAAAGGGCAAGGTCACAGTGACCTGGAATAGTGAAACGGTTTCAGAAGATAACTGCAGAACGCTTACATAGGATCTTAAAACGTCATGTGAGGTAGGTCATGACCAACACAGGGACTTTATTGTTTTTGAGGTCAGTAAGTCAAAGGTTAAGGTCACAGTGACCTGAAAACGGTTTCCGGACTATAACTGCAGAAAGCTAGGGCCTAGGATCTTAAAATTTGATGTGGAGGTTGACCAGCAGAGGATCCCTATTGTCTTTGAGATCAGTAGGTCAAAGGTCAAGGTCACAATGGCCTGGACCAGTAAATCGGTTTCCGGACGATAACTGCAGAAAGCTAGAGCCTAGGATCTCGAAAACTTGATGTGGAGGTTGGTAATGACCATCAGATGACCACTATTTATTTGAGGTCGTAGGTCAAAGGTCACAGTGATCCGGGGTAGTAAAACGGTTTGCAGACGATAACTCGAGAACGGATTGGCTAGGATCTTGAAACTTGATGTGGAGGTTGGTCATGACCAGCAGATGACCCCTATTGATATTGTGGCCGGTAGATCGAAGGTCAAGGTCACTGGGACTTTTTTTAAGGCCACATGAATTTTTTTGAGGCCTCAATTTTTTTGCTATGAGGTCAACACACTTATTTTTGTTAGGCCAAAATGTTGGTTGTTTTTGGCCAATTTTGTTCAGGCCACATTTTGTTTCGTTTTTTTTAAGGCCTTAATTTTTTTATAAGCCAACAATTTTTAAAGACCTAATTTGAAAGAAAAAATTAAGGCACACACTATTTTTTTTTAAGGTCAATTTTTCTTTTAATGCCAACAATTTTTTTAAGGCCAAAAATTGTATTTTTGTTAGGCCAAAGAAAAAGATTTTCAGGCCTCATGACTTTTTTAAAGCCATATGATTTTTTTTTATTGAGGCGCGTTTGAATCGTTTTACGGCCATATGAAAAATACATACAATATTTTTTCAAACAAGATTTGTCGGTACCATTGGATGACCCCTATTCAATGTCAGGTTACTAGGTCTTATGCGATTTTCACAGTGACTTTTGTACATTAGACTTTTGCATCAAGGGGGCATACGTGTTTTACAAACAGCTCTTGTTAAGAATTTCATTTCCTCTAGTTAGAGGAAAAGGAAATTTTCTACTAGGCAGATGCTCTTTTGAAATAAATCACATAATATCAGCATATTACTTCTAATTGCTTTTTTTCATCAAACGCAGACAAATTGCTGCTAAATGTATAAAAGATGCAACACAGGTTGCATACCTTAAAAGCGCTGCTCTCCCACAATCGTAAGTAGCGAGAAATTTCTTTTGTTTAGCTTACTTAGTGTTATTTTAAATTATCAATCATGTTCTATAGCTACTAGTTATAACTGTCAATCATAGTAGTAAATGATGTACACATATAGAATGTTCATTCAAATGATTTTAGCAACATTGTATTTAAAAAGATAAGTCTTACTTTTTTCTGAGATTTTATACGCTGCATTACTAAGACAGTGTGTGCAATGCGATATTGTCTAAAACACACACATTACTGCGAATTTGGGTCGGCGTTTTCATCAAAATTTGACTATCGCTTCATGTCACTTTCTTGTGGTGTCGATGGTGGACGATGAATTGCGAAGTCCGGTTGCGGTAAATTACGGTGGCCGTTTATCTTTGTTTTGCAGTTCAATATTTTGCTATAGATTTATGTGAAATAAGTTACCAATAAGTGTGTTGGCGTTAAAAGTGTTATTAATATTCGAAGTCACTATCTCGGTTAGAACGAAGACACAACAGATAATTATTATTTTATAATACGTTTTTGACCAAATTTTGTTGTTCTTTTGGAAACCTTATTTCTACAGAATAGTTAATGTTTTGATGATCCTATCCGTCTATGCTGCTGGGTTTATTGTCATTTCTACCACTTCACAACATATCTTATAAAATATTACGTGTTTTTAAGAACATGCATGTATGCAACATCATGTCCATTTCTAACAATGATAAAAAGTTTGCGTTTCTAGCACAGTGTGTAAAACGTGGAAACATGTGGGATTCCGAGTATTTAATTTATAGTTATTTCTTCTATAATCCCGCACGCAACTAGTGTAATAATAAGAGGTTAATACATACATCGATAAATGGTCTTGCCTCGCGTTTTGGCTAAAAATGGGCCTGGAGAACTAATACTATATAAGTGGGTTTAATACCGACAACTGGTCCATGGCATCTGAGTTTTGACTTGTTTCATATACCATAAGTGGCAACGCAGGTTGGCTGTAAAAATCTTCTCTCATGCCGTTATTTCATTTAGCTTAGCGTTGGTTCTCCTGATTGGTCTTTTTAGGCGGACATTGTTTGAACTGTGTTTTTGTTTTCCGTTCATTCTACAAGACATGCATATCTTCGATAATCATGTTTTCTTATTTAATTCTAATAACCTGTTAACCAGCGACCTAACGAAGGCCGCAGTACGTCGCCGTTGTACGAATGTTAGCGACGTGCAATGTATAACAAGATAATGCACGTCCTTATGATCAAAACAAAACCGGGGTACAATACGAGACGATATATCGCGCGGTTGTATCAGTCTGAATTCCCAATAAATTTTGTTACTGTATATAGTAAAGTTTGTATCAAAAATGTGTATTAAATATTAAAATTTGTTTAGTGTTTCAAAATTTACTAAATACCTCAAGTAATAAAATAGAGGGACATATCATCAAATTGAAAGACAGGACCAAACACAAGAATCAGGGCCAATATCACAAGATTGCTGACGAATGATTGGATGCTGATAAATGTGATTCCAATTGGCTGAAATGTTCCGATATTTAGTTCCCTGTCACTATAAAACAGTCCCCGTCTGTTAAAATCAGCCTGCATAAGTGGGTGGCAACTAAGAAATTGAATACCCGCATCAATTCTATTTATTTAAAAAAATGAATACATTATAGGTATTTTTATTTACAGATCTGCAAGTTCCTGTCTGTTTCGCTTTTGTTATTACCAATGAAGATGATAGTCTCTATAGCATGACTCATTTATAGTTCAATTAGTTATTTAAAGGCTCGGGTCAATACGTATGCTCCTCGGACAAATAACAGGTCCACCATCGAATAACTCATTTAACAACATCTTATGTCACCTCTAATATACCTATGTTATATTTGGCCAATCAATTCGAGGGCTTAAATGTACGCACTGAACAAGTAGGCGGAGTTTATGACATGGGAGTAGGTCCTTCTAAACTTTTCTAATTTACTTCCCGTGCAGAGAGTATGATATAGAAATAGAAGTATATATATGTCAGTCGCATGAAGGGTTTGTGATTAAGAACCTAAATATTATTTCTTTTGATTGCGACAAAGAAGCCTTAGAATATCCTTACGTTTTCTTCTCGTCATATGACAGCTTAAGTTCAATTGTAATTCATAGATTCTGACTAGTTCGCTGGAACATGATCCATACAATATTATTATGCAATCATCTGCATTTGTCTCCAT
>JAFMSR010004130.1:0-10399 GCA_022818135.1 Saxidomus purpurata | reverse complement strand
ATACCACTTCATACAATGATCAAGCACACTCAGAGGAAGTGCAGTGTACAAGAACTATAACTCTATCTTGAGTATTTACTGAGTTATTGCCCTTTGTTACTTTTCCTTGTCCGGAGCATAACTTGAAAACTACTGGTTGGAATTCAATACAACTTCATACAATGGTCAAGCACATTGAGAGGAAGTGCAGTGCACAAGAACTATAACTCCATCTTGACTAATTACAGAGTTATTGCCCTTTGTTACTTTTCCTTGTCCGGAGCATAACTTGAAAACTACTGGTTGGAATTCAATACAACTTCATACAATGATCAAGCACACTCAGAGGAAGTGCAGTGTACAAGAAATATTAATATTTTTTTTTTTTTTTTTTTTTTTTTTTTCCTTTTTTTTTTTTTTTTTTTGGGGGAATAACTTGAAAAGTAGTAGTTGGAATTCAGTACAACCTCATACAATGGTCAAGTACATTTAGAGGAAGTGCAGTGCACAGGAACCATAACTCCATCTTGACTCATTACAGAGTTATTACCCTTTGTTACTTTTCCTTGTCCGGAGCATAACTTGAAAACTTCTGGTTGGAATTCAATACAACTTCATACAATGGTCAAGCACAGTGAGAGGGAGTGCAGTGCACAGGAACCATAACTCCATCTTGACTAATTACAGTGTTATTGCCCTTTGTTACTTTTCCCTGTCTGGAGCATTTTTCAAAAAACTACAAGTTGGAATTCAATACAACTTCATACAATGGTCAAGCACAATGAGAGGAACTGCTAAGAACAATATCTCTTTTTAGTTTGTTTGCAAGGTATTATGTTACTACGAACTTCTTCAGTTTATAAAGCAATCCTTTTGGGGGTATTAATCACATTTAGTGATAGCTCTAGTTTTTCTTAATTTTATTCCATTCAAGTGTCAACATTTTATCAACACTGTTTAAAACATAGTGGGTTACTTACATGTACATTATTGACAGAAGCTGGTTCAAAATTAATTTTTAGTTTAGAAGACATGTAAAATTCCAAACAATTAGTACAGGTAGATAGGGCCAAAAAAAATCTGTGTTTAGGGCAACGGCCCCAAAAATACTAGGTAGGGTAGGGACAAATGTTTCATTGTTATAAGTGTTTTGGTTAAATGAATTATATGTAACTAATGTTCTCTGAAAATTTGTGATCAGTACAATAGTGAAAATATGTGATAGAGAAAAAGTAGTTGAAAAATCTGTTAGAAAATTGTTTCATTCATGGCTATTTTCAAAAAGTTGAAATGGTACAGTATTAAAGTAGGAATTACATGTTCAAATTTATATGGTACATGTACTTTTTTTGTTTTGATTATTTTATCAAATCTGACACTGGCAAATAAAATCCCTACAGTGTACTTCTATTTTCAGAATGATGACTGTAAGCTTGACACTCAAGACAGTGTTCTTCTATTTTCAGAACAAGATCTGTAACTGTGTCACACAAGACAGTATACTTCTATTTTCAGAACAATGGCCATAACAGTGACACACAAGACAGTGTTTGTGTTAGACCACAGTCCTGCTTGTCAGAAATCCTGCAATCAAAGTATTGAGTATGACATTCTAGCCAAAGGGAAAACACCAGGGATCATCCCAGCAGCACCAATCTTCAAGACGTTATGGACATGCTCTGTAGAATCCATGATGGAATACATCAGAATTATTTATGATATTTTCCCTACTGATAAACTGGTATGATTTGTTCAAATTGTATTGTCTATTTTATTTGAATTCTTTAAACAGGAGGTTGTCAAATTCAATCTACAAATTTGCATAAACAAATAAAGAATCTAGTACATTTCCAATATGAAATAGGCTTAGCGCAGAACTACCATATCTCCTGATTTCATATGTAGTTACAGTAGTTTTGCACATAGCCTTTGATTTTGTTGTTCCTTTTGCAGTCTTTTAAACACAGATTTGTTTACTTTCACTATGGAAACAGTCTACTTATTTTGCTTTCCGAAAGGAGAGCATAAAGTTACCAATTTGAAATATCTCCCCTTTTTAAAAATGCTTGTCCAAAGAATAACTCCCTAAGTACCAAAGGGTATTTATTACAACTGCACAAAAAGATAGAGGACACTGAGGGGAAGTGCAGTGACCAGGAAACTCTACCTTGCCTCTTTAAAAGATTATTTCCCTTTATCTACATTCATGTTTTTTATCATCTGAAATTTATGTTTTGTCCGTAGTATATTTAAAAAATTGTTCAAAGGATTGACTTTATCAGCTCACCTGAGCACAAAGTGCTCAAAAGTGCGCTATTGTGATTACCTGTAGTTCTCTATCTGTCTGTCATCTGTGCACACTTTCTTGTGAATATCATCATGAAAATTAGTCAGAAATGTTTGTCTTGATGATCTCTAGATGAAGTTAGAAACTGGGTGATATGGGGTCAAAAACTAGGTCACCAAGGTCAAATAAAAGATAAACCTTGTGAAAATTTTAGTGACCACATTAAAATTTTGACTAGATGAAAATTCATCAGAATGTTTGTCCACATGATTTGTAGCTCATGTTCAAAACTAGGTCACATAGGTTCAATGTCTAAGTCACCTGGTCAGATCATAGAAAAACCTTGTGAAAAACCTTGTGAAAATTCTAGAGGCCACATTTGATCCGCAAATTGGTCAGAATGTTTGCCTTGATGACCTCAAGGTGAAGTTCAAAACTGGATTATGCGCAGTCAAAAGCTAGGTCACTTGGTCAAACCAAAGAAAAACCTTGTGATCAATTTAGAAGCCACATTTTATACCCAATTACATTGAAAATGTGTCAAAACATGTTTTGATCATTCTTGGCCAAGTTGGAAGCTGGATGAACAGGCCAAATTATAGAAAAACCTAGTGGATTGTTATAATTTGTGTATAATAAATATACTGTTAGCCTTAAACTTTCTTGATATTGCATTTATGTTTCAGATCTCTGTTGTAACTGGATCCAAGAGCTTCAACTCATGGAACCCAAAGGAGCAGAATCTACAGCAGGTTGGTGCTGAGGCCAGGTGAAGGCTAGACTGTTCTGAATCTTGAGTCAAATATCTGTCTGAACGATCTCATATACAAATCCACTGTCTGTTCTTAAATCCAGTGTCTGTTGTTAAATCTAATGTCTATTGTTTGTTGTTAAATCCAGTGTTTGTTGTTAAATTCAATGTCTGTTGTTAATTTCAGTGTCTGTTGTTAAATCCAGTGTCTATTGTTAAATCCAATGTCAATTGTTAAATCCAATGTTTGTTGTTCAATCCAGTATCCATTGTTAATCCAGTGTCAGTTATTAAATCCAATGTCTATTGTTAAATCCAGTGTTCGCTGTTAAATCCCATATCAGTTGAATTTTTGAAAATGCTACATATAAAGCAGTTTTACCGCTGACAGCCAGGGTGAACAGGTCTGCAGCATTTCAGCAGGGAAATAAAACAGTGTATACATTCATGTAGTTGGATGCTGGCTTTTCAACTGTGCATTTCTATATTGGTGATTTTGTTCTTTCCTTTTCAAAATGATGTGAATTTAATTGTATTTAACAGGTCATGAATGCCCTAACTGAAATGGAGGCCCCTACAGATTCTGATGATTATAGTGTGGTGACTGGTCTGACACAAGCTGTTGAGGAGTTGTGTAAGCCTAGTGAACTACAGACAAAACTTAAGGCTGAAGACGAAACTTCGTCTGTAGAGAATAGAGGACGGATTATAGTACTGATGCAAGGGAAGAGGTCAGTATTTATATTTCAGAGGTTATCCCCCTTTAGATTTGTATATTAGCCACAGTAGCTTTGGTTTCATGGAAAAGTATAGGCAACTAAAACTAATGGTTTGGGTAATGTTGACAATAACCTAGAGAGTTAAGGTCAGGTGTATCGGGTTAGTTTGGCTCTCTCTAACAAACATGATACACTACGTACACACAAGTTCTACCTATTTATGCATGTTTTCAAAAAAGAAGGGACAGATTGTTTAGCCCCTATCAATCTGTCCATCACATTTTTGTTCTTCGTCCATAAGAAAGAGAACTGTTACCATGGCAATGTAAGTATTTGGCAGGGTGTTAAAACAGGAAAAGGTGGTTTATAGCACATGATAATTATTACCTGAGAGACACTTTCATTTTACTCAAGTTGGAATAAAAGTTCCACACCAGAAAGAGATCTATCTAACTCTTATCATTTGGACTTGTCCATCTTTCAAAAAGGGGCACCCTCTAAAGGTTAACTGACAGGATAACTGAATAATGTAGATCTATTATCACACTGCATGAATGACTTCCTTTCATACTTTAATAGACATCAAGAGTTACGCTCGATTGAACACTTATTTTTAGCTCATCTGGCACAAAGTGCCAGAGAGAACTTTTAGGATCAAATTCCTTCCGTTGTCAGTTCGTCTGTCCATCCACCATTTTCTTCAATCAACATCTCCTCTGAAACCACTGGGCCAATGTTTATGAAACTTTGCAGGAATGTTCCATGTTTGAATTATGACCCCCTGGCGGGGGGGTCACCTGATTTTACATAGGCTTATATAGGAAAATCTTTAAAGATGTTGTTCTCTGAATCTGCAAGGCCTAGAGATTAGATGTTTGGCATGTAGAAATGCCTAGTGGACCTCTACCAAGATTGTTCAAATCATGACCCTGGAGTCAAAAATAAACCTTCCCAGAAGAGGGGAGGTCACTAAATTTCACATAGGCTTATATAGGGAAAACCAGGCAGGCAGGCAGAGCTTAGATATTTGGAATGTTACTTAGCATTGTGTTAAGGACCTCTACGAATTGTTTTAAAATCATGACCCCTTGTTTTATAGCCAATGGTAGTCAGGTGAGCGATATAGGGCCATCTTGGCCCTCTTGTTTTAATACACATTTTATTGTGTGGCCTTAGGAAGGAGAACTGTTCCATGGATTACTAATTTAAGAGTACTCTGTCCTTCATCGAAATATATGAAAAGATGTACACTGAATATAACCTAAGTTATGCTTCTTTGTACAGATAACTTTTTTTCCACTGCCTCGATAAATGAGCTGTTCTGCAGATTACCATCATGTTTGATAGTTTGGTACAAATCTGAGAACACCATGCTGATTTCAGAGTGTGGTATAGTTCATTAATATTACCAAAATTTTGCCTTCTTTTCAAATAAATTTAAAGTCACTGGTCCAATGGTTACAGTGGCTGACTTTGAAACACTCAATCCCTAACTAATTGTCATTGGTTTAAACCCTGCTACTGGCATGTTTATTTTGTTTGATCTTTTTAACCACATAAATGAAACTTTAAATAACTTGACACAAATGTTCAGTATTGTTAGACAATAATTGTAGTCAAAGAGCATGCCTCAGCAGGTACAGTTCAATATTAAAGCCACAGGATCTCTTTGAATTTGCTCAGATAAACTTATGAATTTAATATTAGAATTAGAAAATAGATTTCATTTTTGAGTGTTATACCGGTTAGTATATCACTGTGGGGAGTGTAAATGCGTAGTAATCTAATCACGAAGGCTGAAGGCCTGAGTGATTAATTACGAAGCATCTACACGACACACAGTGATATAATAACCGGTATATCACTCAAAAATAAAATCTATTTCCATTCTAACACGTTAATCTAAACAAAAACATGTTCGATGGGGTACTATTTGCTGTGCTTTCTTGAAGTCGCTGTCTTGAAACTTGTAGTTTTCCGTGCATTCCTTGCATTTCGTGAAATTTTGGCTGTTCTTTTTTACTCCTCTTGTTGTTTCTGATATTGCTGGCGATACCGGAAGTGTAGAAAATTTTACTACAGTTTGTTTTACATCACATGAATTCATTCACAACAATACCAATCAAAGCATATTAGCGCATGCACGCTCGTAGATGTTGTGTGAAAATTACAAGGAAGGGAATTTCAGCAGTCAAAAATAGTCCCGGACGCCTAGCGTGATATGCTTAATAGTTTTATCACGCTCAAATCCTTCTTTGTGTATATAGAAGAAATTTCCAATAGTGTTAGAATGTTGATTATATCATTGTTGTAGGACTTCAACGCCTGTTCCAACCATATTTTTGGTCATGATTGATGAATAATTAATTTCAAACAAAATTGACGTCTGTTGATCATTAGGAAAAAGTGCTGTTAAAAAGTGTTTCGCATTTTTTGTAATATCATTAAGAAAGGTACTGTGCTATATTTATAGAACATGCTTTTGATTTAGAAAGCATTAGAAGTTCATTTGGCTATATATCATGTCAGCTATGTATCTCTTGACCACTTGAAGGATTTTGATATTCACTGCAACTTTGGTCAAATCTCTGTCCAAGGTCAAGGTCACAGAGAGCAGTTAAAAGTCAAGTGACTCTAGTTTGTGTCTACTTTTGAGTCTGTTTAAATGCTTTGAAGGATTTTGAAACAACTTTCATTAAATAGTGCCAGCAAGGTCATTCAAAGTTAAGGTCATTTAAGGTCGAGATCTTTCTTAGTGGTCAGTAGTAATTTTTGGTAGACATGTGTTGTACCTAAAACCAACCTTATTTTGTCATTGTTGTAAGAAAGTGTAATTGGGATAAACAGTTTTTCTTGTTACCCCTGATGCTGAAGACCTAGTTCTGGCTGGTGAGAAAAAAATGGAATAAACATGTACAAAACACCTCTAAGACCTAAAAAGTGAAAAAAAAATACAGAAAAATCTCAAGACAACCATCATGATAGTGAAACCATTTTCTTCTTTCACCTGGGGACTATCTGCAGTCTATGTTACAGATGTAAGACACATCCTTAGATTTGAAACTCCCACTTCATTTTCCTGCAGGAATTGAATTCACTGATGCTAAGCTATTAACAGTCTCCAGTGTATTATTTGTGCTCTAAAATATACTTCTATTCTAAGAAAATAGACAGGGAGTTGCAAAATTTGCATTTAACATGCCATGTTTTGACATGGAAGACTGATGCGAGAAACCTAATATTTATGTTCAATTATCAAATTTTAGTAGATACGGGTGAAGTAAAATCAGCTGGAGGATTTTTAGATATTCTAAGTTGTTTCAATTGTTATTTCTTAGGATGAACAGAAGATAAACAAGGCCTGTGTAATTTTTTCTTTTATTTCTTTTTTTGATATTTATGCTGTTACTATGACCAGTTGACATTTGGTTGTGTGTTCCATTTGGTAATGAAAATGATCACTCATTTTGCCACACTTAAAATAATGCATACTTTGTGCATAAGTATTTACCTGGTACTCAAAAATATTTATATATGTTTCCATCATCTATTTAATTGCTGTTGAACACTCCTCTCAGATGTCATTTCACTCATGGAAGACAGGCGGCAAGTTTTTCATTGCTGATACCCAATGACAGTTGGATGGACTTAGGCATATGTGTCATCAGTGTGTCTGTCCAGGGACACACCTTGTGCTTCGCCTAGGGTTCAAACCTGGGACATTCTGTTCTGGAGAAAAATACACTTACCACTGAGCTTTCGAGGCTTTCTGCAATTTGATTTTCTGTATCTAAATGTAAATACAGTTTAACCTGCCCTAATGGTCACCTTGATTCGGAAGTCACCTCCAGTAAATGGTCACTCTGGGATGCCTCTGACAAAAATCATTCTATATTACACCTTGATTAAACAGTCACCTGCCGTCTGCGGCCAGCGGGCAGTCTTAGTGCTTCCGGATCGCTAAAAGACTTAAAACCGGAATGATTAAATTGCCACATGTCATTGGAATCAAGTGTGAAATTTTCGAAACAATTGACAGAAATCGCGAACTACAACCCCAGGGTTAAACTCTCTAAAGGCCAAGCTGCTTGACCATACTGTTTATCAATTTATCATGTATGATAAAGTTGCACACAAGTGCGTATTCACATAATTACCATTAAAGCCGCTGCTCTGGTGCCGACAGGTGTGAAAAAGTTTGTTGTTAATGAATTAAAATGGAAGGAACATTATTTAAAATCCACCAAAAAAGCTACCAATTATCTATAATTAGCAGTACAAACTTACTTTGAATTTATTAATCAATTGATCAGACAGGATTTTTTAATTGTATTGTCATTCCTGCACCTTAGAAATACACAATAAAGGTGTCAACTAATCCGACTGTCACTATGGTAATAGGTATAAAATTAACACAGCGCCCTGAGGGTAATAACTAATTAAATTATTGTTCCGAATTTTAAAACTACTGATACTAGACGATGGCGATGTGAAGAAAACCAAAATAGAAAAAAAACTTTGTCACGCACATACAACAATTCATTTTACTGGATACCTGATACGAGCGTTTTGCTTTAGCCCGGGGCATGTTGTCTGCTCGTACCATTGAACATAATATTGGAAAACAAAATAAATATTCAAAACTTGATTAAATATTACTGTTTTGTTTATGAAATAACAAAAAAGAAACGACAGTAATTTATTTCCTTGCGCACTATTTGCTTATACTATTTAGTGAGTTTGTGAATAGAAGGGGTGGGTGGGGTATTTGTATAGAATATCAAAAGTTAAAGATAAATTATGATCCTTCTTTAAGTGGTCACCTTGCTTAAACGGTCAAATTGGCCATTTCCCTTGACTGACCGCTTAGGTCAGGTTAGACTGTAGTGATATCACAATCCATTAACCCATACAAAATTGTTAAAGTAACATCATAAATTATATTAATAAAAAACACCCAATAAAATTAAAAAATCAATTAGATTTAGTACTGATAACCCCCTTTTATACTTTTCATGTTTTGCCCAGACTTCTTATGATGTACAGGTGCAAATTAAAGTTATATGTTTTTTTGTTAGCAAGAAACCAAAATGCAATATATTAATTACTTGAGCTCATTAAAGGCTCCTATTTGTGCAATATTTCAAGCATCAAACATCTAATAAGGTGAATATAAAACAAAATAATTAGTATTTTGGGTAGCTAAATATTAATGGTAAATATATTTATAACAGATGAAATTAGGAGGTAATAATTGATTGGCAGAATTTTCATATTAAAGTAATTTGTTTTAGGTTTTGTATGTTATACATTGTATTATTAAGATGTTTTCAGATAAAACACAATCATTTGCTGGTTTGTGTGCAGATTCTTAGCTGCTTTGAATCAAGCATTCCATAAAAACAGCTTTATCTTTTTTTGCTGAGTTAAGACATTTTAGGGTTAAAAATGTTTCATAGGTGTTTTAACTTAAAAATCATATCTTTCAAATAAAATCTAAAGAGACAATATAGTAGGTGTATTGCTGTTGGTCAGTACCTTGTTTAAAGTTTGCCTTAAGTTCATCCTGTAATTTTAAAGGATTTCAATTATACTTGGAAAAACATAGATATAGGTGACATACTTGGTTCCTCAGACCAGGCCCTTGAATGAACACAATGGACATGTAGCTTGTGTTGTTGTAAGAGTACTATGTCCTGGAGTTGTAAATGAATGTTAAGTCTAGTTTCTGTGAAACTTTAAATAAGCCATTAAAGCCCCATGACCCCTTTCCATTTGCTCACATAGAAAATCTGATTTATAGGTAGAATACTGTATATGCTGAAATATCAGCGAAAACTTTTGTTTATGTGTTTTTTGTGAGAGATGTCATCAGTAAATTTATCATTTCGCTGATTCAAAAGTTTTGGAAAATGATCAACATTGTTAGAACAGTCTGAACAAGTGGGATTATTTGTTCGCGAATTCATGGTCTCATGAATTGACATGGATATAAAAAAATCCCTAACTTTGTCTAAAAAAAAATGCTATACTTTTGTGATAGTATTTTCTATTTATAATTTGAAAACGAAGGTATTAATGTTTTTTTAACATAAAATGATCAATTTTAGCAGTAAGACATCTTCATTGGTAGTACAAGTGCTTCCAGTAATTGAAACATCCAAAGTGATCACTGGTATCTAATCTTTACCCTTCTGACAGAAAGTGATCATGACTTTGTGAGCAGTGCAGATTATGACTGTGTGACCAGTGCAGATCATGACTTTGTGAGCAGTGCAGATCATGACTGTGTGACCAGTGCAGATTATGACTTTGTGACCAGTGCAGATCATGACTTTGTGACCAGTGCAGATTATGACTGTGTGACCAGTGCAGATTATGACTTTGTGACCAGTGCAGATCATGACTGTGTGACCAGTGCAGATCATGACTGTGTGACCAGTGCAGATTATGACTTTGTGACCAGTGCAGATCATGACTGTGTGACCAGTGCAGATGATGACTTTGTGACCAGTGCAGATCATGACTTTGTGACCAGTGCAGATTATGACTGTGTGACCAGTGCAGATTATGACTTTGTGCAGCCTGATCATGATCTGCATTGTCCGGATTTCAATTAGTAAAGTTTTAGTGGGCACCCCAATTAATGGGACTGGCCAAATT
>JAFMSR010004129.1:0-10400 GCA_022818135.1 Saxidomus purpurata | reverse complement strand
CCGGAAGTGTATTTTATCAACAATTTATCTTGCATTTCAAGCGTTTTGAGAGGTTTTGAAATGTTGTTTTTGTAGTAATTTGATCATTCACATTTTAATTGCGTCATAGAAGACGATCTTTGCTATTTCTGTTACATCATTGACAAAATGAGTGCATCAAAACCGCAGAAAACGCCAGGGAAACACTGAGTTTAGTGTATCCGGTGTAGCGATACGTATTTCACGGGTCTTACATTTCACATGTCACACTGGTCTGACGATAAAACCGCGTAGGGAAAATAGTTGTATACAGAACAGATACCTCGTTGATTTAAGTTAAAAATTATAAGAATAATATTATGCTATTCTGTAATGTTTTGATATTATTTAGATCTGTTACTATATATTTTTTAAAAATAGAGGACAGTAATATAGAACTACTTTTCGGTCGTATTCGACAAAAATTTGTGTTAAGAGTTCGGCCGTAAGGGTCTGAAATACTCTGTTAACTTTGGATACGATTGAATAAATTCAATCGATCCAAAAAGGTAGTTAACCTACTAAGTAAATGATTTTAGATTTACACATGACATTATCAACTTCTCTGCAATAAAGAATTACTTCTCCACAGCACACACAGGTACAGAATAAGCAATATTTATTTTGATTTACTAAACTCTTAACCTGTTAATCGACTTTTATGTTGAAAAAGGAAAAACACCTTTAACATCATCAAAAGCACTACTTACAATCAAATGACACACTCTCTTATAAGAGGAAAAGTATATCCTGTTTGCTAGAGCTCTACCTTAAGAACTAGAGTGGTATTGTGTTAGGTGTATTGTATTAAAATATGCTGATAGCAAACCTGCTAATACAAAATTAATATACATGTATTAGCTTTATTGTTCTTTTACATTCAAACATGTATTCCTCTGCATCCTATAATTATCACAAAATGAACATAAAAATGTTATCACCAACTAAGTTTATTTCTAAATTGTATTTGTCTAGTTTTTTTCCTATACTTCAGAAACAGAGTCAAACATTACCATTGCAACTTGTGGGTCTACAATTTTCATGACAATCTGAGCCTGCAGAAGAGCGTAAGCTAACTGTGGATTCTGTAACAACATGTTGCGAGCTTCTGTTGGATTGTTCTGGATACACAGCTGAAATAAAATGGCAGCCTTATATCTCTATTACCTTTACAATAAGAAAATTCATTTAAAATATTTCTTTGGAATTTTATAAACTTGGAGGGATTTGGTACATATTCAACAGAAAAAAACTTTATCTTGTTAGTGTATTTCATTACAACTGATAAAATTTGAGCCACTTTACATTTATGCCATGCTGAAAGTCTGAACAATGGTTGAAATAAGTCTTTAATGCACACACCTTCATTTGCTTCATAAGTTCAAACATCTGCTCTGGTGGCAGACTAGCCACAGCTTTAGATATAGCTTCGGGAGCTTTCTCAGGTTCAACTGGATCTCCATATGGACTCTGAAATACACAAGACATAATCTCATGAAATCTGGTGATTCACTAACATGTAGCTTTATATGTATAGTATTATTTATTGTCTTTAGGTTTAAAACCCCTGTTCTAGCATAAAATGTGCTGTTTTTGCCCATTTTGCCGGTATTTAAACAGGTGAAAAAACGTGTGTTAACTGGGAGATTCATGCGCCGTTATAATCCATTTTCATTTATGCACAGTACAGAGCCATTGTAAACAATGGACCTGTCTCCCAAGTCTTACATCATGTGCGGCGTCAACAATGTCCTGCGTTTCATTTTTATGATTTTTTATGCTAAATATGCTAGGATAGCGCTAACGATAATAGCGTGCGTTAACCCTATAAAACTATATACAATGATTTAAATAAAAATAACTTTATATGGCATTAAAATAAAGATTTAATTCATAAAATTAACTGTACTACCTTAGATTTGTCTTAAGTTGACTTGAAACTTGTATGTTAAATCTTTACCTCTAACACAGGTCCACCAAGTGCTTGCTGCATGCCAGCCATTTCATCTTTATTAGATTCACCAGCTGCCACACCCACACGCAACGGACGTCCATTGAAGTCAGTATTGTTGAGATTACGTAAAGCACTCTGCGCTGTCTCAATATCCTGGTACTCACAGAAGCCGTATCCCTTTGGTTTACCAGTCTCTCTGTCATACACTAACCTAAATAGGGAAATGAAAAAGTGATCAAATCCATTGAAATACAGACATCATTTTCAATGCACAAGATTTTGTTAAATTTCATTAATTACCTGATAGTAACAGTACTCCCTATAAATCAAGCTTACAACCATTCAGTTTGTAGTTAGGTTCAAATACAAGTACATGTATTTCATATACAAGTATTTCATATATAAATATTTCATATCTGACAAAGGTAAAGTTAATAATGTATTTAAAGATGACAGTTAGTGTATAATCTGTTTTTTTTTATGTTTCATGTAGATTACAATTTTTTTAACTGTAAAAAATTCATCAATTTTCATAAATAATTTAATAAAAACTGCTAATATGTGAGTACTACAAAGTTACAAAATGACTGTAATTTGCTAAATCATATATGAAGAATAACTACATATTTATGAAAAATCCTTATTTGATTTACAAAATTAATGTACAAAATTTCATGTTACACATACCTGAAACTGACAACAGGTCCAGCTTGTACAAAAATTTCCTTCAAGGCTTCTTCTGTAGCTTCATACGGAATGTTTCCAACTGGAATAAGAAAAGGTTTGCCACATTCAATGTGTTTATACAGTAAAATTTCATTGATTTGAGCATCAATAACCACAGGACCCAGGATACATGTAACTTAAGATCCTATACTTTTTCTATATAATATGTTTAACTACAGATCACCTTGCGATAACTCGAGCACTGGTAACTCAAGGAACATATGCGGTCCTACCGAGTAGTTTTATTACAAATTTACCTCGGCAAGTCAGTCAAAGATATGAAAATGTTCACATCTTCACCAGCATGACCAGTGCACATTTTTTTTGACATGTTGCAAGAAAAACTTCTATTGTTTTTGTTCAACATTAGACTGCTGTATACATTCAGGTGGTCAAATGTTCTGTTTACAATCAAAGTTAATGAAACAATACTTAGATAAAGAATAGAAAGATATGAGAAACCTAAGAGAACAAAAAAAAAAAAAGAAAACAAGAAATTAAGATTTCTTTTTAATTTAACAGCTGCACTTTCTATCAAACTTTAATAAAAATCTATTTTTTGCCATGATTTCAGCTCCTCATGGTGTAGCTTGGATATAAATGAACAATTCAGTAAAAAAAAAAAAACACATATCAATAACATATTTCATACATTGGATAAACGGATAAAAGTTCAACTCTCTTGACATGAAAATGACAACAACATTTCCGTGATATAATAGCAATTTATTTTTTTTCGGTAGTTTATCGAAATATAAGGGTCAAATATATCCCGATAAACTCACTGTTTACTCAGTGAAAATTATCAAAATTTTCTACCCGGTTTAACGTCAAAATATATACCGAGCGTAACGAACGCAGGAAACCATACAACGATGACGTCGTTAAAATGACGTCATGTTTGTTATTCTTTCTGATGACGTTTCCCGCGATTTTGGACAAATCATTGAAACAAACTCAAGAAAAATGGAGTTTTAAACATAAAATAAACAGAAAAATAGTTGGTATTGATGTAATATCGCAATAATTTCACTTGTGAGCATCAAAAGCAGTTATTTTCACTCATGGCTGTGCCACTCGTGAAAATATCACTTTTGGTGCCCACTCGGTGAAATTATAACGTGATATTACACCAAAACCAACAATTATCCTCTATGTATTATGTGTTACCAAAATGGCAGCTATGGAATCATTGCATTTACCAACCGATCTGTTTATTCACGATATAATACTGGTAAAATATTTAAGTTTACAAACCATTATTATGCATATATTAAATCAACATATAATTATATGCATTTAAGAACTTCCATAATCATAGCCAATCCTCATAGGATTTTCTAGAGAAAATTTCCAGCAACTTCCATACCTCTAGACTTGGAGGCTAGAGTAACTATCTCTATCTTGCCATACTGCCTAACACCTCTCACAAGTATTATGGGCAGGGTGCACTTGGGTGTTAATAAAAGATAATTGCAAGATAGTTCTTACAGTTAGGAGAATCAAAATTGCTAAAACTGTTAAAATACTAAAAAGAATAAAATGTTTAAAAACAACTGTTGTACGATTAATAACTGAGTTGGGCCACTGCCTGCTTGAATGATTCAAGATCAGGCAGGATCGCAATGTGCGTGGGTAACCTATTCCACAGGACTGTGGTATGGGGGAAAAACGAGTATGACACTTACAGAAGTCTGAGTTTGCATGGGTTTGGCGGAGACTAAGGGGATGTCTTGTTAACCTTAGGGACTTATAGGTAACTAGGCAGGGAGATTGCTACAAGATTGTAGTTTATTCTATAAAACATAACCAATTTGGAGGCTCGCTGCCTGTTCTCAAGGGTGCTCCAGCCGAGGGTGTTTGGCAGGTCTGTCACACTGGTATCTCTGGAGCAATCATCTGTTACCCATCTGATTGTGCGTCACTGGACCATCTCCAGCTTGTGAATATTAACCTGTGTGTGTGGCGAACATACTGATGATCCATACTCTAATTGTGGTCTGTTTTGTAAGATTAAGAAAGTTATTTGATATTTTCATGTTTTGTTTTGATGTACGTTTGAGGAAGCCTAGTGTTCTGTTTGCATTTGTTGATATTCTTGAGATGTGTGTATTCAAGGTGAGATCTCGGCTGATGTCAACACCAAGTAGCAATGCAAAATTATTTAGAGTTGCGACCCTTGAATGAATCTAATGAATATTAATGAAGCTGAAGTAACTGTTATTAGAAAACATTTTACCAGTGTAGGATTCGAACTCACGACCCTCTGCTTGCAAGTCAGATGCTCTAACCACTGAGCTAACCGGGCTTCTGGATACACAGAAGCCTAGGATCACTACACTCTTCCCCACTTTATTTTTGAAGGCTTTTACCATACAGTGGAACCTTTATACAGTGGAACTGTATAGCTGTTGAGCGGGGCATGATAACCCCTGCAAATACCGCATGCTCCAACCCCCGATTCACTAAAAATCGTCCACTAGCCAGTGGAACCTTTATACAGTGGAACTGTATAGCTGTTGAGCGGGGCATGATAACCCCTGCAAATACTGCATGCTCAACACTTGATTCACTAAGAACCGTCCACTAGCCTTATAAACCCACAACTGTCCGTTTTAACCTCGTCGCCAATGAAGTAACTGTTATTAGAAATCATTTACCCAGTGTAGGATTCGAACCCACAACCTTCTGCTTGCAAGTCAGATGCTCTAACCACTGAGCTAATTGGGCTTCTGGATACTCAGAAGCCTAGGCTTCTGGATACTCAGAAGCCTAGGATCACTAAGGCGCTAAAGTCAGCACAAAAATGGTGCCACACCATCAGCTCACAGGTGGAAGGAACATACCTTTGACTTTTTTTCTTAAGCTAATGCTTTTTTCTATGCATTTTAAAATTGATATCAGAATAAATAAAAAAAAATATTTTTTTTCTTCATAGCTCTTTACTATAGACAAGGTTCCCAACACACTCTGTATGAAAACAAGCATGCCGCTCTGAAAAACTTCGATTTCTTTCAAATTTGAGTTACGTTAAACAAATTTGAGCGAATTCCTAGAAAGAAATGATAGAGCTTTAAGAAAAGGTTTACTTCAATGGAAAATTCCAAGCCGATTTCGTTCTACGGCGAAAATGCCAAAGCTGTAGAGCGATTTTACGCTCAAACCAGAAAAATGTCACACATTTTCCAGACGGTGATTTTTCACTAAATTCTCCAATAATATTGCGGTACTGCGACAGGAAACTATCAAAACATGCAATATATATGTTTAGACTTCAAATCATGTCGTAGATCGTACTTTTACTCAAAATGGGTTCGATGCTACGGCGGATTTTTCATTTTTTGTTGACTAAATGCTTTTACTTTCACTTTCAATCGCCTTCGGATATGTTTTGATAATGTCCTTGAATAGCTGTTACAAATCACTGCGCAACCTCTCGGACCTTCATGGCCGCTAATACATTTTGACAATTACAAAAACTGAAAAATCCGCTGTAGTATCGAACACATTGGTGTAAAGTCGATCTACGCCATGATTTGTAGTCTAATAATACATATTTCTTGTTTTAATGGTTGTCTTTCGCAGTACCAGCAATATTAGTGGAGAATTTAGCGAAAATCACTGTCGGAATATGTGTGACATTTTTCTGGTTTTACCCGAAAATCGCTATATCAGCGTTAGTATTTTCCTTGTAGAATGAAATGGCTGGGAAGTTTCCATTGAAGTAAACTCTTTCTTAAAGCTCTATCATTTCTCTCTAGAATTGGTTCAAATTTGTTTAACGTAACTCAAATTTGAAAGAAATCGAGAGTTTTTCAGGGCGACATGCTTGTTTTCATACAGAGTGTGTTGGGAACCTTGTCTATAGTAAAGAGCTATGAAGAAAAAAAAAAATTTTTTTTTCAATTTTTTTTTTTTTATTTATTCTGATATCAATTTTAAAATGCATAGAAAAAAGCATTAGCTTAAGAAAAAAAGTCAAAGGCATGTTCCTTCTACCTGTGCATCAGCTGTCTTATTTCATGAATTATTAAAACTTCATCTGTTGATTTGGCTGATTCTTGGTTTGTTTGCTCATATGAATGAAATATTCCATACTAGCAACAAGTCAGCTCTTTATCATTTTCATTAGAAGCAGCGAACGAACACAAAAAAATAATACATCGCGAAAATGTATGACGAAAGACGAATATACCAAATTCAAGAATGACAATAGGCGTTCAGCAATGGCATTTACATGGAATAAACGCTGACCTACTTTTCCTTTAAGCACTTACCAAAAACAGATCTTTTTGCCCTTTCCTGAGCAGATATTGGTTGCAAATCATCCATTCTAAATTCGTTTAGGTCATAAAATTTAAAACAAGTGAGTTTCACGAGAAGCCGGTAAGGTTACAAAGTACTAATTTTACATAAAGGTTATACAGTACTAAATATGTTTTTTTCTGCAAAAATTTTGTCTTTATCTACGTGGGTACTCACAGCAATCACTTTCTGATTATTACTTATTTATAAATGCGATATCCGTTTCCCATCTCGTATTATAAACGTTTTCATATTAAGAAAAAGATATCCATACCTTATTTGATGTTCTACATGTTTGTACATTGTACCTGACATATGAATTATGGGACTTAAAGTACTGACTTTGTTCACCCGAACTCCAAAGTCCTCAACAAAGTTTCCACCAATGTTCTGCATAAGTTGATAGATATGAATTTGCACAGAAAAAACCTACAACATACATGTTAGTATCTTTGTACAAATACAAATTAGCGGTATCCTAATAGCTAATCCTCAAGGCATATTTAATGACCTAAGAAAACTCAAGTTTCTAAGCCATATATCAACTATCTGTAGAGATTTATCATTGCACACAAAACTTTGACAAAATTAGAAATGTGTCGATAGGACACAGAATGCCCCCACAAAGTTAAATTAAAATACAATCCTGCAATCCAATGCATTCAGGGGAGTGGTGGTGTTTCAGGGAGCGGTGGTGTAGAGGTTAAGGTGTCAGCCGCTCGACCCGGAGGTTGCGGGTTCGAGCCCCACTGGGATCCTGACCGTACTTCCTCATATGACACCAGTACTGGTTTTTCCTGGAAGCCGACTAGAGTGACTCGATAAGCTATCAGCTTTCTTCACAATCGAGCTAAAATAAATTAGTATAAAGTTCCTTATCCACAACTCAATGGACATGGTAGATTTATTTCTCACGTTTAAATAGCATTTTCACACAAGTAAAAAGGAATAAGTGCAAATACAGGATGGGGATGAAAAAATGAAAATCAACTTTTTCTCGAATTTTACTTCAAAACTGCTATAGATGGATAGAAAATGATCTAACTAAGAAAATGAATACCAACACCCCTATGTTTATTTCAAAATAACAATTTTAGTCATTTTTCGATTTTTATGTCTGCTTACAATTAACGTAAAAAATAGTCCGGCAGCGATGTGAGATAAGCGATGTGAGATAAGTTTATCTCACATGGGTAAATCTGTGAAATATGTATCTCATAGGTGAGAAAAACTAATCCAATGCACGATGACCTACAAGGTGAGACCATTTTCAAGTAGAAAACAAATCATCTTGTTATAGTGTCAGAATAACTCACATCCAGCACTAAGTTGTTCACAGGTGGTCTAAAAGTAATGAGCATGAGTTGGTCAGAAACAATAACTATAATAAACTATACAAAGTTAAATTAAACTTCATACACATGCTGTGACCTTGACCTCTGCAATATAGGGACATGTACATTCATAGAAAATTATTTTAATGAAAATCTTAATTATATCCATGCAACCTTTCAAAAGTTACCAATCGGAAACCATTTTGTTGAAATGGCGACAACTCCTGTAAGAATTTGTGATATCTTTCCAGCCTAGCTAAATAATCAAAACAACACAAAAAGTTACTTTATTAATATTTACTTCAACAACTCTCAAGATTAAATACAATGCACTTTATCACATAACCTAACAGAAGGATGGAAGTGGTCACCTATGTCACAACACAGAAAACATCATAGATCATGTTCCATGTACAATTCAGCTTAACAACTTTCACATCTTTTTAAGCAAGTTTGTTCCATGCATATGTTTTGACAATCTGTATTCCTGTTAATGTTACATTGTTACAAAAGAGTTTCTATTATTGGTATCCATCAGTATACCGAGAAGTTATTAGTTTTTGTTGCCCCCAAATGCATATTCAGTCGAACAATTATATAGATTTTTAACAGCTCGTAGAAGGGCCGCGTAGAAGGCTGCTACCAAATCCGGGGGAAAAGTCATGCCTCAAGGCTAGCTCTAATAATTGTTATGCGCATTTTACACAAGACACTAGTAGAATTATGGCTATTTTTGCTAAGGGCTTCCATAAATCATTCAGTTATATAAAAAGGCCAATCTGTTTGAAAGGAAATTTTTAAACAAATACCGAAAGGACAGACATTTGCAAAGATTCAGGATACAGACTGGTTGCAGTAGCTGACTAAACCTTTGCTCAGGAAAAATGATAACATATGGTTCATGTGTCATAAAAGAACATAATGTAAAACAAAAATAATACTAGCTACCTCATTTCTACAATTATTTGCATAGACATGTTTAGATCATAGTTAATTTAACAAAAACATGTAAAACTTAAATATATAATGTTTACCGTAAAAATTAATAGTTTGGTTGTATACACACAAGTGCTGCTGTCTATATCTAAACATTCAATTTGTTCAACAGATCGAGCCAAAAGACTCGAGTTTGAAATACACACATCTACACATCATTCCTAGATAGATGATCAACTAACGGATGCTACCAACAAGCATTGAGTCATAAACAGTATCTAGTAAATGGCACATACAGTAAGTTGTAACTGGCAAAGTAGGTAAACAAATACAAGTAAGACCAATCAAGTCTTGTGACCTAAAAGTATCTTACATAAAAGATAATATTTTTGATATTACACACCAGTACTGATTTTTCACTTAATCTGACTCGGTGCTGATTTGATAAGCTTTAAACTTGCTTTAAAAGAACTGACATAATCTGGTATACAGACAGACCTGTGAACTGACATAATCTGGTATACAGACAGACCTGTGAACTGACATAATCTGGTATACAGACAGACCTGTGAACAAGATTGATGGTCAGATGAAACAAATGCATCCTTTTCATTCAAAGCTGTTTCTACTATAAAAATGCCTTGTTTTCTTCCTGCTATTCTTAATTTGCCCATTGTTATTATCTGAAATGGTCTTTAATACAGGTTTTACTGTATATAGAAATGCCTCTTCAAATGAGCTGAGGCTACAAGTTAAAATAACTCTTGTTACAATATAAAACACTATAGGTGGAGACATAACCGAGTATGTTACAGTATGTATATACCTGGTATTCTTAACTAAAATTTATGTGTATAGCATTACATTAAAATATTGAGTAGCTTTGTTCAATTCTTACAAATTCAAGACATGTGATTAAATAATGATAATAAAACATTGGGTAACGTTGTATAAACAAACAGAAATGAAAATGTTCAACAATTTAAAACAGGATCTAGTTATCCTTTATGACTCTTAACAGTCTTTAACATTAACTCATATTCAATAATCATTTATAACATCAAAAATTAATATACATTTACAAAACAATAACTTATGTAAAAGCATGACCTGGTTTATTTAACTAT
>JAFMSR010004128.1:0-10399 GCA_022818135.1 Saxidomus purpurata | reverse complement strand
ATGTGGTATCGTATACGTCCATGCTCTATGGTCCTCATGTATAGGAGTTCCGTAGTGTCTACGATTCTTTTTGTTATTTCATTGCAGAGTTTCTTAGTCTGAAGATGTATTATTCTATCTTCAGTTTCAATTTTACAGTCTTCCCCTAGTATAGCTTTTATTGGAGGGGTGATGGTAATTTTTTTTCCGGTTCTATGAATATATCCAATAGTTCCCAATGTAAACCATTTCTTGATTGTTTTCAAGAGTAATCCAAGTTCACGTTCGTAGATTTCAAATTCCATGGATACTGTCCATTTGAAAGCTTTAGTGCAGAGTAGCATGGTCTTGAAGCTTTTCCGATCGTAGGATGCTTGATTTTTCGGTAAGGATAAGTTGAATTTTATCCTGGTTCTGAAAGTCAGTTTCCCGTTCAGCGCAGTTTCAGACCAAGGCATCAGTCTGAATTGTCTTTCACCCATAGCAATGTGATGATTTGGTGTATATCCAAAAGATGCAAGAAGAGGTCCTTGATTGCATTCCGTGATGTCAGTTACTTTTATAAGTAATTTCAACGGTTTCACCTTTGGTTTAATACGTTTTTCATGGGTGGATGGTCTATCTCTGTCTTCTTTTAACATTCCTTGTCTGTACACTATTGTTATTGTCAAAAAATCCCGATTTGATCTTCACTACTTTTTTATGGCAGGTGGTATGACCCGTGGTATGAGTGGTACTATAAACTATATACCAATATAGGTCTGTTTTATAGGGAATGTTTCCCCATAAGAACACAAGGTGGAACACAAGGTGGAAAAGAAGACAAAACACATTTTAGTTTTGATGTCTTTTATTGAATCATTAATTATGAACAAGAACAAGAACAAGTATTTGAAACAGTATGAACAAGTATTTGAAACAGTATGAACAAGTATTGAAAAAACAAGTATTGAAAAAACATGAATACATTTTATGAATTATGATAAACGATTTTATGTGAGACGAGACATTTGAAAGAATAAGCTGCACTATCCCGTGAGGTTCTACCCTCTGTGGTACAGCACTGACACGGAGGTGTTTTTGGCACCTGTATTGCTAACCTGTACAATTGTCCATTACATAGTCTAAACCACCGTGCAACTGCTTTATCATTGTCCCAATAACGTCTGGGTCTAAATCGGGTGGTGAGAACTGTATTCAGATCACAACCTCGGACTAACATGTCCAAGGCAAAAAGACAGTAAACACCGCACATAAGTGTTCTTCCATCTTGAAGTCTCATTGAATTCATTGAGTAATGTCTGGTATTGTTCTGTAGGAAAGGTTGAATATGGTCTTCCAATGGAGGTAGTCCATACGAATCAAAGTAGATGGCTGTATTTTCCTTGAAGAAGATAGCCACCCAATGTTCTCCGGCTTGATCCGAGTTGTGAGTGTTCACAATGTAAGCTTTCACATGGGGTGGTTTTCGATTCGGTAAAAGATCCTTAGGGCACACCAGTGCATGTAAAGGAGACAAGATGATCGATTTATCCAGAATATATTGCAGTTCAATTGTATCCATAGTTCCACACTTTTTTGACCCGATCGGCCCACTTGTTGATCCAGACTGACTCTTGGTTTTGGTGTTGTTGCTTTAAATTTGTCCAGAGTTCGTAAGCTCGAATGATCTCATCAGAGGTGGACTGATATTCACAAAGCATGGGATACCACTGAGCGATGACTTTTTGAAGATCCAGTTCTTTGAGGGCAATCTCATTGTATAACTCCACCCAGATGTCTGTGTCGGCCATGCAGAGCACGTGTTGCAGTTGACTCGGGTGATCAATTTGACATCCCGAGCAGTCTTTGTGAACCATAACATAGATCAATGTCTGCAAGTTCTCTATCACGGCTGTTTCTAAATCCTTTTGAATTTGAGCCAAATTGTGGTCCAAATGATTCTGGTCATAATTCGCCTTTTTCTCAGGAGGAGGTTCAGACACGACCTCCATATAGGCTTTTTCTAGTGTTTTCTCATAGTTCTCTTCCATGATGGTCAGTCGTAGGATTAATAGTCCGTGATCACTTCTCTGATACCGTTGATTTCAATCTGATTGTCGTATTCAACATACACGAGCACGTTGATCGGATGGGCGAGTGGTCCAGCAAACTGAAGCTCTATGCGTAGGTTCCCCGTTTTTATAGGATGGAGCTGTCCTTCTTCACTCCCTTGATCTGCTGTCAGATCAAATCCCCACAGTGTGTAGCCGTCCTTATACTCGGCCATTGTGAGCCCCATGGTCCGATTGACACCGAGAGCTCCAAGAGCTTGATGCAGCCCCACGTAGGACCTTAAGCAATCTCCATCTACAAAGTTCGGATAGTAAGCTCGGTTGGTTTTACCATCAACGCTGACCTCTATTTTTGACAGTCCAAAATGCTGAAAATCAAGAGGGTTGCTGGCTAAGGTTCCGTTCATGAAGGCGTTTCTGACCATGCCAATAAATAGGCGTTTTGGCAGCTGTCCTTGGAAGAGATGATCTTCAATTTTGGATCTTTGACCTCCAGAGATAGTGAAGGTTTTAACCTCTGCTCGTCGGATGGGGATTCTCATGTTTTGTTCAGCAATCGCCTTATTTAAATTGTTGGCCACCGCAGGAAGCAGGTCGACAGTGCGAACGTTGAATCCGGCTTGTAGAAACTTGATTTTGACAGCTTCTTGAGCAATTGCGCAGAACTCTGGACTGGTCTTATTGAGTCGGAGTCGTATCTCTATACCGTTAGGTAGGTATTTATCTTGTAAGAACAGATCTAGATGCAATCGTCCAAGCAGTTCCAGACTTCGGCTTCGATGAATGTTCAATCGTCGTTTTTTAAATCCAACATTGTCTTCGTCGTGACCATTGTCTTGCATGTGTCCTGTCGTATCCTTGATCCAAAGTTCCGTTGACATTAAGGGTGTTGTTTTCACGCCAGACGCATAAGATAGTAGATTCTCCAGGTATGCCTTATACGGATAAGTGTCTGAGGTATTGCTGACCAGCTTATTGTTCAGATACAGGTCCACACTACTGAACAGACTGTGAAAAAAGTTGTTGACCACGGAAGCGTGTGTGTCAGCCAATAAATCTGTTCCATCGCCTTTGACGATCTTGACCTTCAAGTACAAGTAGGCCTGATTGAGATCTGTCCACTTTTCAGTTTGTGCCGGAATGATGAATTCAATTTGAGCCGTATTGTTCAGCGCTGATATAGGATAATGTTCTGTCCACTGGCTATCTTGCATGGCTGTCATGGTAGGTGGAACCGATATCACATCCAATTCCGATTTACTACACTCGCAGGAACCGTGTTGCATCATAATGATGATGATTATTCAAATGATTATTCAAATGATTAATCAAAAATATCCAGAGCTCGACTATGGTGTGGTTTTTGTCTTGTTGTTTTTTTCAGCTGCCTCCGGCGACGTCTCAAAGACAACTGACGAGATAGGTTTATGCGTCTCTTTTTTGTGGGTGGCTTGGTGCCTGTCAGCTTGTTGAGCAGCGTGGTTCCTAACGATCTGGCAGCTACTTTTCCAACGGAAGTCAAGGCTTTCTATGCCCGAGATTGCAAGACGCGAGCAGGGCTCTCTCTTGTCAGGATCATTTTCCCAGCGGCTTTCATTCCTTCGTTTTTCAACGCATTCAATGCGGATTTGGCGGCTGGCATTAACAACGGGATCGCCGATTTGATGGCCGATTTGAACATACTTCCCAGTCCTTGACCATACTGACGCGGTATACCACGATACACAGGATGCATTTAGAAAGGTAGGGTTGACTTTTTTCTAAAGTGCAACTTGACCATTGACTTGCCACTGACGAACTGAACCAGTTGTCCCAAATCGCTCCTTATATTGATACCGATTTCATCAAACTTGGACTTGGCAATGGGGACGTAATGCAGGTTGACAAATTCTTGATGATGGTGGTTACCGCGACCTCTTTTTCCTCCTGTGAACGGCACGACTCTTAACAGTGGGGCTTCGATGTCTCCAACGAGGGTATATTCGGCCAGATCCGAATAAATAAACAAATGATTGCATCCGACATTGAGATCCACCCCGTAGGGAAAAGGATCAGGATGTTGCGGGAAGATATCCGACGAGTCGTTGGTTTTTGCTCCTAACTTGAGAACGAGATTCGGGTGAAAGAGGACTCCAATTTGCTTCTTTGACTTTCATCATTGAATTTCACACGTTGCGTTCCTTTGGAATAGGCGAGATGAAACACGATTCCTTTTTGATGAAACAACTCTCCCAGTGTCTGTTGAATGGCCTGGTCGATTTCCTCCAGCAAGTGAGCGGGGGTTGCATACACTCCGGCTTTGAAACAGAGCGACACAATATACTGACTCGCTTGTTTTTGGCATTTGTTGATCACTTTTGCAAACTCTTTACCTAAACTTGGATCCGCCGTGATGATATCAAAATGCGCTTCCTGTTCGGTGATGTTCACAATTTGAGAGGGAATGATGAGTTCGACGAGAGCCATTTCCCACTCCTCTTTATTGAGTTCCATAGGTTTCATCAATTTGGTACGAAGCTCACTTTACGTATTGCGAGGAAACAAAGTCATGGAACTGTCACTGAGCACGGTGATGTAAAACGAATTCATGATCCGAGCGTCTTTGGGGGTTTCACAAACTTCAAACCTGGTGTCGGTAGAATGTAACCCAGAGAGCTACTTAACAACACAAGCCACAATTCTTTGTCTGGCGACTGAAAACTCAGATGAAAAATGGCAACACCGATAATAGCATAAATCACAATAATTTGTGAAAAGAAAGTGATTCTGTTTTTCGCTGCTCTCGTGCTGCTGTTGTTGTTGTTGTTGTTGTTGTTGACGGTGGTGGTGGTGGCGGAGCCTGTGTTCTCTTCTTGCACTTCCACACTATTGAACGTATCCGATGTCTGAGACGTGTTTTATATCAGATAGGATTCTGGAATCCAGCTGTCGAATTTCTTTGGATAGCCTTCCCAATGCACTTTGATTTCCTTGATTGTTTTTCTGCCTTCTTTCCTAGAGCGTCGTCCGATAACTGATTCAATTTCATAAATGTCCGAGTCTTTTATCGGCTGAATTTCAGGCAGGTAGAAAGAGCCTTCAATACGTTCTCCGGCAAGATCTTCGAGCTGTACTGTAGGTGGTGAGCTGTGACGAATGTGAATAATTTTAAAGAACTCGGTGGTCCAGTTGGGTAGATACCCTTTGTCAAATGTTCGTTTGGTCTTGTTGATACGCACTAAATCTCCCACGTCGACCGAGAGTTTAGCTTTGCGTGTCTTGGATCCATACAGGTGTTGGGTAATTTCGGGCTCCTGTTGTGTCGTAACCGAAGCCGGGGTGGTCTGAATGCTTCGATGGAAACTGTGATTGTAAGCATGCACCAAATCTTGCAACACATCAATGTACCTCCGGGTCTTCTTATGCGTAAAATATTTCCACATCCGTGTTTTCAAGGTGCGTTGAAATCGTTCCACTATACTGGCTTTCGTCTCTGGATTCTCAGTGGTGAAGAAGTGAATGTCCTTTGTTTTTAAAAAGGATTGAAATTCTTTGTTTTTGAATTCAGATCCTTTATCCGTTTGCAGTGCCTGTGGTATTCGCTCTTTCAAGATGAACTTGAAAGCTTTGATTAAACTCTGTCCTGTTTTGTTGTACAGAGGGACTACCCAGGCATATTTTGAAAACACATCAATGACACAGAGTAAATACCGATACTGATCATTGTCTTTCTTGAGTGACTGTAAATCGGCTAAATCCGCTTGCCACTGATGATCAATGCCTCCCACCACTGTTTTTCTTCTTGCAAATTTACGACGAATTGGTTTGTGCAACGTGTAAGTTTTCTGTCGCTGTAACCAGGACTGGACTTGTTTCAGGGTGATAGATTTGTCCTGTTTTCGAGCTGCTTTGTACAAGGCACCTATCCCCGAAAAAGCAGCTGGATGTTGAACATTATAGTAAATGCGGTGAAGTTGAGGTGTGGAGGTCTTGGTTTTATACTGTCGTCTCTTGACCGTTTGAGGCGGTGTCATCAGTGAGAAGTCTGGTTCATCTGCCTCCGCCTCCCAATTGTCCTCATTGGTGGTGCCTGATCTCTGTATCCAACCCCATCGCTTCCTGGTGAACATTGATCTCTTTGAGCCCCTGAGCAAACTTTTCCCATCCTTTGGGTTTCGAACCTTTACGATAGCGTAGCACATCATTGACCAAATCAATGACATTAGATCCTACCACGGGTGTATTTTGGTATTGCAACACACCCTGACGGTCCCAACCCATGTTGGGATGACTCTTAAGCAGATGAAGAAGTAATTTAGCTTTTCGTTGCATCGTGACGGGTACGCTGGTCATGATACGATTTTGAATCGTGGTGGGGTCTTCTTCTTCTTCTTCTGTAGTCGGTGGTGCTGGTGGTGCTGCAGCTGCTGCTGTTGCTGCTGCTGTTGTTGTAAGAGTCGAACTCTGAGGCTGTATGACTTTCTTATGAGCCCTCTGAAATTTCTGTAACGTTTCCCCATACAGCTGAGCTTTCTCTGACTCCGACAGGTCATCCCTCTGTAGTACAGACTGCATCTCTTTCTGTAAATCCACGGTGTGCACTACCTGGGGGCTAGGTGGGAGTCGTGGCCGTGGTGGCTCTGCTTTTCTTTGCTGTATCTCTTCTAACATTTTGTAGGGAAGAATGACCATCTTCTTCATATTTGTTTTAAATAGGTAGGAGTCCTTGTATGACCTTACCTACGACAGGTGCTAAAGCAGGAGCCAAAGCAGGAGCTAAAATGCTTAGTAAGGGTAAAAATCCTCCGCTATCAGACGGAGTTGTTGACGCTTGGGGTGTAACTGGCGTTTCTGAGCTTCTGACAGGGGTACATTGCCTTTTAAAACATTGTGACAACACTCTGCGACGCAATGGATCAACTCCCTGGGTGCTTCTTTCAGAATCTTCTTTCGTTAGGGAGCAGAGGCTTGTCCGAGCGCCAATACCATGGTACCGTGTTTTTTAATCAACGGTTCTTTGCGTTTGGTGATCTTTGTTTTTCTGCTGCTGACCATCTTGCTCGAGGCTAACGTCCAAATGAAGCCCAGGATGATGTGAACCACTGTTTTAAACAATACAGCTTTTGGAGATCGCACTGATTGATTTGGCATTCAGATTGTCCTAAAAACCATGGATGAGAGGTGAAAATCGAGCCATATCCAAGGGGGTTCTCATAGGTGTCCTAATGGGTGTTCCTAAGGGTGTTCTCATGGAGGTTCTCATCGTTGGAGAGGATGAAGGGGTCGGCGAGAGTCTCTGTACCTTTTTCTTTCGACGTCGGGTCACAAATCGATCATCTATCTTTTTCGACTTTTTCTCTTTTTTCAGAGATGGTCTTTTCTTCGGAGAGGCTTTTTTCTTTGAATTTTTCTTTTGAATTTTCTTCCCAAAGTTTCTCACGGTTTTCTGTCCATCCCAGCCCAATAAACTTCGAATCATGACCCCACCTAGAAAGCCACTACCCCCTGGTTTCAAAATGAGTTGACGTTTTGTATTGGCATCCACCTGATTATCGGCTAACTGTGTGATAGCCTCCCGATGTTTTTCCATAAAGTTCATCGTTTGTTTTGGCAAGTGAATCTTCTTTTGCATAATCACTCTGGCTGCCAGGGTAAACCATCGGATCATTTCTTCTAAGCCAGCTTTCAGTAACTGTTGTCGGGCTGCAGGATCATTCTGCAGACTGAGTGCTTCCAATTTTTCAATGATAGCTCTTGGTGTGTACATCATGGCAAGTCAGATACGAATGACCCATGGAATGTCAGTCCACCCCTTTTTATCCTGTGTACACCACAGGTCCATGCTCCTCCCCTGTCCTCCAATGATGAAAGAGGTCAGTGCGTAGCCGATAGGAATCAGGTGTTTTAGGATGAAAATCAATCAGTAAATATCCATGAGGTCTCGAAATAGCATCTTGGTAGGCCGCCAGTAAATTGGGTTACTGAATCTGACGCTCTAACGTTTTGATCTGACCTTTGTCTCTGGTGTTTTGAAACAAAATCATATAATGGGCATTCAAACTCAGAGTACGGCTGGCTTTCGATTGTTGAAACATGTTTTGTGTGATATAAATCACACTTGCATTCCGATGATGTCCTTTTCGTGTGAACCACAGCTTGATTTTTTCTTCATCCTTATCGCCTAGCATATCGTCAAAGACAATCAAATGAGGCACCGAAACATCACTCACCAGGTCTTCTTCGTCATCAGGAATGCCTTCGATAAATTTGATTAAAGGTGAACTTTCTTGCAGCAGAGCGTACGCGGATTGCCATTCTTTGTAACACCAGACCACTTGCTCAGGAATGATATCAAATAGATCTTCCTTGTAGTCCAGTAACCGTTTCACAAATTGGGTTTTTCCCGACCCACTAGGGCCTGAAATAAAAATATTACAAGGGTGTTGAAACAGTAATGCGCTCTCCATGAGGGACAAAAGTATAATGACAATCCAATGGCTTTGGATCGCTTTTTTATTTTCATGTGTCACATGAAAAAAAGAAGTAAACCTAAGTAACATCTTTAAAAACATCTTTGTAACATCTTTATAACATGTGTAACAGTGTAACAGTGTAACATCATCACATTGTTTTGTTTTTTAAAGTCTGTATCCTTGTCAAAAATGCAATCACTGCCGAGTTATCCACGACTACATTGATTCACTCTTTCTCCGTCCAAGGTAAAATATATCGATGCACACACATGTCACAGACTTGAATATAGCGAAAGGCTTCCTGAAAGTCTGTCCGCATTTTTTCAGTTCTCAACAGCCACGAAATATAATCCACGCTGAGACGGTGTTGTGCGAGTGTTATCATTTTAAAAGCATAGATCAATACTCTTCTGTAGACAGGCACCTTGAAAACGCGTCTGCTTCTGCGCTGCTTCATGTCGAAAAAGCGTCTGCTTCTCTGCTTCTCTGCTCTACGGCGAAATGAAAGTACTACTATCTATATCATAACACCACTGGATCCATTTTTATCTCTGTTGAGTCAGGTGCTCACGCTGCACCACATACCTGTCCCAGCCATGACGTTGAATGGCTTTCAAAAACATCAAATGACCAGAGGCGTGAATAGCATTGTCCTCCTTTGTTCCAGTCCTTGAGACACGCTTGTACGAGAGGGTTATGGACGACATACAACCTCCATGCCGTCAGATTAACGACCTCCATATTAAGTTGAACTCCCCCGTTCGCCACTGCCGTGGTCACGGCCCTTTTAAAGGGTACAAACATCTCTGATAAGGTGCATTCCCGTGACGACACAAAACTCAATGCGGCTCTATACAGTTCAAAGTCTATGATATGTTCCAAAGAGATCCATGGTTCTTCTATAAAATTAAGAAACACTCGCTGTGCTAGAGCTGGAGGTAATACGTCTGCCATGGTTATTCTCCTCCCTAGGAATTGTGAGCGTAACCGTAAGGCACCGTCTTATAGTCCTCCACTACCACTGCTGCTACTACTGCTGCTGGTGTCTGAGTAAGGTACCAGTTCCATAGGTCTATCTGATGGCTGTCTGATGACTGGGTACTTCTGATAACTGGGTACGTCTGACGGCTGTCTGATGACAACTGACGACTAGCACAAGATACGCTCTCTTTTATACACTCTTCCAGGGGAAATATCCTTCTCTGTTTATAAAAAGGCGTGAGTGCCTCTACTCGACATCAGTTGGGACGACACTTGTAAGGAGACTCAGCAGTTCTTTTTGTACCGACGTATCCATGTTGACCATGTTGAAATTGAAGTGGACCATATTGGCATTAAAGGCTTGCATCACTTTGAAAATACTAAGCAGTATTATGTGGTCTTACATGCCATGCTGCTGCTGCAATAAATTTAAAATGCTGTGGTCACGGCTGTATAGACCCTTATCTGGAATATATGCCAAACACACTCTACTGTCTTCAGTGTTCTCAATGGT
Source organism: Saxidomus purpurata (assembly GCA_022818135.1). Taxonomy (NCBI): domain Eukaryota; kingdom Metazoa; phylum Mollusca; class Bivalvia; order Venerida; family Veneridae; genus Saxidomus; species Saxidomus purpurata. The sequence goes on along the minus strand of JAFMSR010004128.1, from coordinate 419 downwards.
AACGACACTTCGTTTGAGGCGGGTCATCTGCTGAATACTCACGTGTAACCCATGATGCATGGGCCGGCTCTTTCAAGACCCCTCCGGCATAGAAATGCGTGGGTTATTTCAACTGACATTTTTCCATCATGATTCAATTAGACGAAAGTTACGATAAAATCAGTTTACGAGTTCTATGTTTTTTTGTGTGTGAAGAAATACATCTAATATTGCATTAATTACATTTTTAAACAATTTAAAATAAAATTCAATATGTTCGTATTTTGACCCGTTCGACTTTAAGCTATCGAAGTTTTACTGTACATCGCGCGAGCTACTCGTTTTCCGAGAAACACATTGCGTAACATTTATTTGACGTCATCAATTCTATTTTCCTTTTTTCAAATGTGTAATTAAAACGTTGTTAAAACATAAATGAT
>JAFMSR010004127.1:0-10405 GCA_022818135.1 Saxidomus purpurata | reverse complement strand
TATTTCTAGAGTTGCTGATGCTTAACTGTGAAAGTGCATAATTACTGTACCGTTGTCTCATTTTTGCCTTAAAGCTGCTCGCTCTCAGATTTTGGTAAAAAAATTAAGTTCTTCAAACTGTATGTAAATAACGTATTTTAGAACATATGGTGATATAAAAAGGCTCCAGTATAAATTTATGTCACGTACATCTCTAAATTTCGAAAAATACGCTACCACATTCAAAAGCGTTGAAAACGCTTTTGAAATCTCAATATGAACATATAGTGTAGCGGTGCCGTGTAACCGACCTTTTCAATCGATTTCTGAAAATTCCTACCTAGATTTTTGCTTATTTATTTATTCTAGGCTTAAGTTTTATTTTAATGAATAAGAATGTCGAGTTTTTTTTTTAAATATTTTTTTCAACGGTAACTGAGAGCGAGCAGCTTTAATATTTACGAATTGTTTCTGTCATCTCGCCATCCTAAATTGAAGGCTCTACTATATTTTGTTTAAACTTATTAAAGCTGCTCGCTCTCAGTTACCTTGAAAAAAATATTTTTCTAAAAAAAAAGACTTTCTTATTCGTAAATATAAAAATAAAGGGTAGAATAAAAAATACGCAAAAATCTAGGTAGGAATTTGCAGAAATCGATAAAAAAGGGGTCGGTTACACGGCACCGCTACACTATATGTTTATATTGAAATTTCAAAAGCGTTGCATTGAATTCGGTAGCGTATTTTTCGAAATTTAGAGATATACGTGACATGAATTTATACTCGAGCCTTTTTATTTGATCATATGTTCTAAAATATGTAATTTACATACAGTTTGAAGAACTTTATTTTTTTACAAAAATCTGAGAGCGAGCAGCTTTAAACATATTTTCAGAGAGAAAACTGGTTATTTGTTGAAAATATAGACGTAATGTTTGCTAGTCACCTATATTCATTAAAAAGTTAACCTTGTTCTTTGTTCATCGTGTTTTACATTAGACAATCAATTTAGTAGATTTTTTCTAGATGTAATAGTAGATAATCATATAAGTTGGGAGTCCAGAGCTCCCGTCCTTCTGTAGAATCTTGTATTCATGACCACTGGTTAAGCCGTCTGCAGAAGAGACGACATGAGCAGAAAACTTGTAGCATTGTATGGTTATCAAAGTCCTACTACAGAGGTCAGGAGCACAGGAGCCGATGTTGAGCCAGAGATAACAGTTCAAGTGAAGTTACCAATTCAGCAATATTGACCAGGCCAGCAAACGCAACCCTTAGTACTACGAGTGCTCAACCTAGTGGGACCCTTAATAGCCGGAACGCAACAACATAGTGTAGCGGTCCGTAAAACCGGCATTTTCATTTGATTCCTGTCAAGTATATCTGCAGATTTTCAATAATACGCTTCCAAAAAGTAAATAGTAGCGAACGCTTTTGAAATTCTTAAAGGGACACACCCTATAACTGATGTCGAACTAAATAACCTCAAAATATAAATAATAGATACTTTAGAAAAAAAATTATAACTTAACTTAAAAGTTTCAGCTATATATTCCTAGTCATTGTAGATAACATCAACGGTTTAAACAATATTGCAGTACTGTAAACCATTCAATACGATAAAAGGTCGGAGGCGATTTATTACAGAGAGGTTCTACATTGATTGAGGTAAAATGAAGCATTTTTCGGCATATGTTCTTCTTTCAAAGATATTTATTTATCATTTTACGTTCATTGAACACATAATCTAAGTGTCGAGAATAAAATCTGCTTGATGTAGGGAGTACCTCTTTAATTATACATATTGTGTAGCGGTGCCGTAAAACCAGTATTCATTCGATGCTCACATTCCTACCAAGATTTTAACTTCTATTGTCAATTCTAGCCTTTAATTTTATACAGCCGTGGCTATATTCCTGTCGCATTTCACATTAGTTTAACTACGTCTATACACCTTTCTTTCTGATAAAAAACCGATACATCTGTCGATACATCAAGTGGAAGAATCCATTATAGAATTACCGCTTAAATTAGGGGTGTCATTAGTACGTTACCGTCGTTAGTACATGCGCTTAAATAAAAATCTTCTTTGCGTCTTTTGTAGATCGTATGTACAAGGTAAAAAACAATTCAGTGGATTCAAAATTACTAGTGCTTGACAATTTAGTCAATAGCTTTGAAGGAAACAGAGATAGGTTGTACGGCACGCAATTCAAGACCACTATAAAATACCTGTGTTACTCAATTATAATTGTTAATAGGTTTTGCCGTAAAACCAATCTTCTTCACCATAGTTTGAAACTGTAGACTCGAGCTTACTTACGAGGTCACAAGAAGGTTTCTGAATTCTGAAAAATGAAAATGAAGCAAAACATTATACTACCGTGTGACCTGTGTATTTGTAATATTTACAGTCCGAAAAAAAAACGAAAAAGTCTGAAGTCGCTACAATCCGTGGTGATTTTGTTTATATTGGAGAAAATATATGCATCAGAAGGTAGTATTCCTGCAGGGGCCATTACTTTGTGAATGATTCAAGGATATCATCTTTTAAAATCGCTACCGCAAGTGCATAACTATTATAAATGCATTACATGTATGTTCCCGGAACCTTACGCTAGAAGTAGTTAACACACTTTTGAGTACATATTGAATTGTCTTCATGTGTATGACAATATTTGTACATGTTTATACAATTTATTGCTTCAAGATATAACGAACAGTATTTGCTGCTAAATTACTGTTATAAATGCAGTAACATATGCCATCCTACATCATTGGTGATCATTGTTATATTTTTTTTCATAAAAAGGCCTATTCACATCGTCCTGACCATGTTTTGCCAAAATGAAAAAAAAATGTCAAATTTCTGAAATTATCAGTATTTGAATACTAGATCGTGACGGATTTAGCAGCACTTGTTATTTATTCGAACCACAGATGCTTGTGGTATGGAATCTATTCTTGTCCCATGTTGTACGATATGTATATTTATATACATTGACGCTATAAACATGTGATCAGTAGGTAAGTAGAATAAGGAATTGCAACAGTAATTGGTTAGCTTACACGCAGTTGTAGGATTTATTAAAAGATACTGCAGTGAACAGGGGCGAGGGTCAGGCCTAAGGGGGTGAGGTCCAGACCCCAAGCATCTGTGATTCGAACACTCTAGTATCGTTTTCGTCTGACAAATCCAATGCCTTTAACATACCTGCCTGCCGAAATCTACTTGTTCATGAGTAAATCAAATTCCCAGTATCTATTTCCAGTCTACATGTAATGCAATCCCGATAGTGAAAACGGAGATTTTCGAATGTGTATTGTGCTTTTACTTTCAAAGCCTATACGGGCTGGGGTGTTCAGTAACAGACAACAATGCAAATCAATTAAAATTTGGACATGAAAATGATACGAAAGACATGACCGACGGACAATTTTATCTTTCATACAATTTGTTTATTTTATTTACATAAGCGTGTATTATACATGATGAAATTATGGAAATTCGTGAATGAAACAACACTGATATTTAATAGCTCGCAATACAAAAAATCATATGACAGCGTACATAAAATCAAATTTGAAAGTATCAGAGCGGGACGTGTCGAGCCAGACCTTGTTATAACTCTTTAACTAACTATATATGTTTACTTTACGTTTTGGTGTAAAACATACAATGAATGATAAAGAAAACATATTTAACGAATTTCATTACAATAAAACGACGGGAAAACGGTAAACTATGTGTGCTTCAAAACTGAATGCTTTTAACACGAATGTACATGTCGTCAGTGTGACGGCTATATGTACTGTCACGTGCCAATGTTTTCGGTGTCATTCGTTATATTATGATAGAAATAAGTATTACAGTTCTAAAGCATATCAACTCACTGGCTGCATGCAAGTTGGTGAAATCACAAGAAGTTCACGGAATTATTTCATGTATGTTATAAAATGTATACACGAGTAGATATACAAAAAACACCAGAAGAATAACTTTTTTATTCGATCACATTCCGGGGAACTGTATTATGTAAGTCTTGGGAAAATTCTGTAGACACTCAACGATGTAACACTTCTTTTTGCGTAAAAGGATGTCTGTTCCACACCATGCTCGTGAAACGTGCCTGCACAGATCTATTTAAATTTGTTCATTTTACATTGACACCATAAGAATGGGATTATAATATCGTTTTGATTCGTGGGATCGTATTCTATACAGTCACGGAAGTATTTCCGTTTGTTACGAATTTTGTTAAACAACAACATCAAGGCTTTACTATGGACGATAAACAGCATTGAGATGTACATGTATTTATTTAATTACTTTTTTTAATGCAACTCATAAAGGTCGGGTAGTACACTTACTGACGTTTGTATTTATCGATTGATACGTGGCTACTGAGGTATGTGGTACACCCCTATTTTTGCCGGTTATTTATAATAGAATATTCCACTTAAAGTTGTATCGGATTTTATGTAGTGAACAACGTCTGTGTATGATAGTATACTATAGCGAAATGCGACAGCAAAACGGCCACGGCTGTATTTATATACAACGCGTTGCAGTTGGGTTTGCCCGTTCGCTATCTTGGCAATCGATACAGTTATAATCTTACGTCACTCATAGCGCGATTTTGAAACTATTGTTAGAGCTGGTTTATAGGTTAACTCCTCCCCATTCAAGGACATTTACTTGCGAGCGTCCAGCTTCTTTCTCACGTCATCAATTTGCTCCGCCCAAAAACCGGCATGGTAAACTTTACGTATGTATTTTAATGCAAGTGACAAACAGTATTTAATAATGTTTGTATCATGGCTACTGCATATTTGTATAGGAAAACACTGTACTGTATTTGTGATAATTTGCATTGTGTATGGGGGCGGAGCTTAGACCGTGCTCTATCTACAATAGAGCACATGATCTATCTGCAATAGAGAACACTTTTCAGATTTTTTTTTTCAAAAACAAAAACAAGCAACAATTGCCAAAGAAGAAAGATGTAGCTCTGTAAAATTGACTTCAACTTAAATGTTAAGAGGAATGGAAGGGTGGACATACATATACACGAACTCGAAACACGAGTCTCCTGAGCAGTTTATATCATGCAGTTTTCATTTGTGAAAGCATGATGTCGTCGGCATCTAAAGGAACTTGTGAAAGAATGATATCGTCTAATTCTTCTAATTGACTGAATTCAAGTTCATTAGCCATCTGTAACAAAACATTATCCTGCAATTCTAAAATATCCATAATGCAGTGTTCATCTATCCTTCTTAGCGTTCTTTTTTAAGGGAACTGACAAAGATCAGAGTGACCAAACAATATTAACGTGATCCCACCCACTTTGTTACGTCACACGATGTTTCGGGGCCTGTGAGCTGTCAATCAAAATGTACATGATGGTGTACGTGCCATTATCAACGTGCCATAATACAAATCAGATAGAGTGACTGTTTGCTCAAATAATTACGTCATTTCTCGGGGGCTACGCCCCTCGAAATAACATAATTATTCTCGCAAACAGTACTCTATCTAATACTAAATATATGTTTCTTCGCGTATTTTGGAGTGACTTCGAGAGAAATTATATAGATCTTCTGTTTTATTTAAAATGTTGATTAATATACATGTATACTCTTTTAAAAGTGACCTCTTTCAATCACAGCGATTGAGCTATGGTATCATTGCATTTATTATATAAGTGTAGACCGTAAGTTTATGAATTAGTATACATGTAAATGATGTTCGCGGAACTTTAAACACCGAAATTCCATTGCAGTAACATATTATCCTACATAACTCATAATGACGTCTGGTGAACAAAAATATATTGTGATGCATTTTTCATAAAATGCGTTTTTCAGTCTGTTTCTCAACTCGCCTTGTCAATTTTGTTTGCCAAAGTGGAATTCAAACAAAATGTCAACGAACGTAATAAAATTGACGAAATGCGAGGTCATGCCATGGGTAAGGAAGTCTACTGACATACTAAGTATCTAATGCCGTACTGTACGTACTGACATAGTCAGCGCATCTGCCAAAATCTTTACTTGTACGGACGCTGTATTATCATAACCAAAAAAACAAAAATAATATCAAACAGGGAATGCCACGTACCAAAAACGTAGCCTCCCCAAAACGAGCCCCACAGCACCCAGAAGCACACACACACGCACATGTACACACACAAACATACACTACCAACACACACTAGCATACAAAGCAAACACACGAGGACAAAACGAACAATTAAAGGAACATAGTAGGGTACCGCCTTGGAACGGTCAGTGGCAAAAACACCACTGGGGAGCTTAAACCGGTTTATGGTGCGCACCCAACCTCACTCTTACCCCCACCATGTTCCAAAGTCACAGGACAGTGTAAATAAAAGTAATCCCTGCTAGGTGAATCTCTAACACACGCAATGGAAACAAAAGGCATGGTATGTAAAACACAAAAATGCTCGTGTATAAATATATAAAAAGCAAACCTTGAGAACCAAAAAACGTATGTACTCAATGCCTTTGCAGAAGGCAGAGCACCAAGAGAAACACCCTTGAGGGCCCGACGAAACAGGCCAAAGGACAGAAATCAAAACAGCTTCGTCCCAGTGGGATTTAAAAACTGCCCATCACAGAGTCCTCCCCCTCTTCCGTCAGACACAATCAAAGAGGGAAGCATAGCGTCCAACTGTAAACGGGTTGAACACCAAACATGCGGTGTGTCTCAAAACAGTTGGGTCGTAACCTCTTTTAACAAAACGTTTTACAATTTTAGCAAATACAGTTGGAAAATTGCCATGACCCAAAATCTTACGAAGTTTGTAAACCACATCCCCATAAAAATCGGGTTTTGAAATACCTTCTCGCAGAAGAGTCTTTAGATTACTATTGAATTTCAAAACCAAATCAGAATTACGATAGTAAAATTTAGCAAAATATTTACGCAATTTGTAATAACGGTAGCCCTGTTGAAGAAGTTTATTTGTAATATATTGATTACGTTCATTGAAATCCTCAACATGACTACACGCTCTGGCAAACCGAATTAACTGAGAAATGTATACCCCATAAGATGTAAAGACTGATCGCATGCGCCCCTATTTGACCTTTTCAATGAAAGAACGGAGGGGAGGAGTTAACCGATATCTACATGCACTATTAATAGTTTCAGATTCGCTTTTGTGTGACGCAAGATTGCAATTGTATTGATTGCTAAAATAGCGAAAGGGCAAAGCCAACTGCAACGCGTTGTATTAGTATGTCATTTTTGGAAAATTTCTTTTATTCAATGGCAACCGAGAGCGAGCAGCTTTCATGCCCTATCTTTTTAATTGGTTATTGAAGACTCTGCAACAGGTGAGGAATTTGAAATTTAGGATGATCAAAATGAAATACATGAAGATTCCATTCGTTTTGAGGAATTACTGTATCATTGGGAATTGCTTGAAGATATTCTGAACGAAGATACCCTAACTGCAGCGCATAGGCAGCAAAAGAAAAATTCTTCTGTGAAAGATAAAAGAAATCCTCTAGAAGCGTTTTAACTTGCAAGTAAGGCCCACTCCAAAGCAATGGTTGAAGACTTGTGAATCTTCAAAAAAGAAAAATGGGCCGAAACACAAACGAAAGAAGAACGTACATCTACTTGAGAAAATCTTACGAATGATAGAGTCTTAAAGCTGCTCGCTCACATTTTGATGAAAAAATTAAGTTCTTTAAACTGTATGAAAATAATGTACTTTAGAACATAAAGTCATATGAACAGGATTCCTGTACAGTTTAACTGTACTGCAGACTTGAAATAACACGCTTCCAAATACTCTGAAATTCCAATATAAACTTATCGTGTAACGGTGCTGTAAAAAAAAAAAAAAAAAAAAAATAATATCAAACAGGGAATGTATTTACAATCGATACCTAGATTGTTGCTTCTTTTCTCGATTTTAGTTTGAAGAACTCTTATTTGTTTACCAAAACATACCGTAACACTGATGTTAAACAAAATAACCGCAATCACATTATAAATAGAATAATCGGCTATGTTACAAGTTATAGTTGCTCTTTCTCAGTTGCCGTTAAAAAAATCACAAATGACATACAAATTAGAAATTTGCAAAAATCGATTGAAAATGCTGATTTCACGTTACCGCTACACTATATGTTGGAATTTTCAAAACAAAAACAATATCAAACAGGGAATGCCACGCACCAAAAACGCAGCCTCCCCAAAACGAGCCCCACAGCACCCAGAAGCGCACGCCTTTGCAATGCATTTGGTAGCGTATTATTTCAAATCTTTAGAACGTCACAGGAATTTCTACTGAAATTTTTGTAGCCTAATATGAATATAATTTTACAATATGCCATTTTTATACAATTTGAAGAACTTTATTTCTTTACCAAATTTCGAGCGCAAAAAGCTTCAACCTATGTTTGAATATGCATTGCAGCCATTATCGATAAAATCGGCGTTTTATAATATGTTGCAGTACCGTTAACAATTTCGAAATTTATCCAGTTGTTGTTCGATGAAAGAACACCTACATCTAGCAGATTATATTCTCGAAACATAGATTTTAACTATACTGAAGAAATATAAAATAAAACATACAAATTTTCCGCAGAGATGTAGAGGGTACCGTTCTATTAACAAGTGCAATGCTAAGAGGTGCGGTTGTTGCAATCATTTATCGCACAGGTCTACAATTACCTCAAATGTTAACGGCAGAACTTTTAATGTGGTACTTAACTCTGACGTTGATTGAAATACGTCCCACATGATTTATGTACTGACTTGAAACGCACCCAATTGTAGTATTCAGTATGTTGGGCTAACTGGGCGATCTTTAAAAATTCGTTTCCGCGAGCATTCTTAACAAAATGCGAAGTCGGAACAAGTTCACTACATTTTTATATCAACACTTTCGTAAATCTGGCCATACAATTGATCAGGTAACCATTCAGCCAGTAGAGCAAATCGTCTATGATATAAATTGTACATCTAGTTTTTAAAATCAAAGCCAGACATTTAGCAGAATTCAAATGGATTAAAAATTTACAGTCACCGTTTCCGTTGGGCTTAAATGATAATATTTATCAAGAAGGTAATATATCTAAAAACCCTGATATCGATATATTTTCAATTTTAAATATTAGGAAACGTAAATCTAGGTCTCATGGAATTAGACGCAATGGTAATATTAAGCGCAAATCAAAAGTCAATATTTCTGTTGCAGACCTCGGATATAATTCTTTCAAACTCTGGTAGACATTCAATGCTTTCTCGTCTCACATCTTTATCTATTCAGTCTCTTAAAAACCTAGACGAGGAAGCGGACCAGTACGTTATTCAAACAGATCCGTTTTACACTGTGTCATATCTTATCCAACATTACACACAACACGTTCTCCGTCCACACATTGACACTCAATCTTGTCATGATAGACATTTTCTTAAAATTCATTTCATTAATAAAGGTATTGACTTCATCCATGTACCCAGTATATTTCGTGATAGACGTGTCATTGATTCTGTGCCTAAGTATTTCCGAAACTCCGAAGTTCCTATTATCTGTTATAAATATAAAACACCTGTTAGAAATGTTATATTCAATTACAATAAAATTGTTTCCGACCTAGATGTTCAAACAAATACCCCTTCTTACTGCGAATGTAAAAACTCGAAATCTTGCTATTCAGATGCCGGTCATGTCATCACTGGTAATTTTGATATTATTAAAGACAAGCGTATTCGTAATTTATTCTTTAAAGGACCAAAATACAGAATTCCTTCTACTATTGATTTTCATGCTTGTCGTGGCCATATTGCGGAATTCATCGAAACGTTTTGTGTTAAATGGTGTCGTCGTGAGAATGCTGATCCAAATGCATTAACGTCTTGGAAACGAAGTATTTTTAACATTGTCGATTCTCGTATAAAATTTTACCAAACAAATGAACACCTACTTCCATCAAAACCCAAGTTTACTTTAAGACATCTGAAAAAGGAAATCCAAGAATTTCATTCTAAGTATGTCTTAGTTCCAGCAGACAAGGCGGCCAACAATATTATCATCATATGACGCCTACATTATATTAATGTTTTACAAAACGAACTAAATAGCACTAAAGCTTATATATTGAGTCCTTCCGTTGAACAAAATGTGGTCACTGATCACATCAGTGAAGTTTCTAATTTGAAAGTTCGTATAGATGATCAACATATTAAACTTCCTACTATGTACTGGATTCCTAAATTACATAAACAACCATATAAAGCTCGTTTCATCGCTAATACAAGCTCTTGTACCACTACAAATATTTCAAAACTATTAACATCTTGCCTAACTGCTATAAAAGCCCACGTGAAAAGATATTGTGATAAAGTATACGAAAACTCTGGTAAACATTTATTTTG
>JAFMSR010004126.1:0-10413 GCA_022818135.1 Saxidomus purpurata | reverse complement strand
CTTTTCTTTTTAGGTTTTATATCTTCTGCAATCTATTTCTGCCTTCCTCTTTTTACTTTTCTTCTTGCCTTTGGTTATCTTCACAAGTGTGATCCTGGCTGGTTTTCAATAATCTGCTTGTTATCATCTACTTCATCTATGTTAAACTCTTCTAAAGCTTTTTCAGTACTATTTTTCAGTTCTGACCTTTTCTTCTTTGCCTTTATCTCGTCACTAAACTCATTCTCTCATTTTCAATTTGCATTTCAGTTTTTATATCATTTGTGGTATCATCATTACAACTTCCGGATCCATTCATTAGTTTCACCTTTTCTTTATGATTTTTCTTTACGCTTTACTTTCCGCACTGTCAACCTCTTCTCCAACCATTACAATTTCTCTGTTGCCAATCCACAGTTTCAACATTATCATCAGTTTTATATGATCACTTTCTTCTTTGACTTCTTATTCTTTGTTTTTATCTTATCACAGTCTTTATCTATCTGGTACATCATTTAATTAAGTTGTGCTATCCCAAGTTGTCAACTACATCACTGTTTGTCCCAACATCCTTCTCCATTGACATAATTGCCGTTACCACTATTAAGTTTGTTGCTTTTCCGTATTTTTCTTCTTGAAGTAATCTTATCTGTACTTGTCATGCGATTGTTGAATCCATTAGACTGATGTTCGACGCTCAGAGCTGGACTGCAAAAATACAAACAAAACAACCCTCATCAAGATGGTGTAACAGATAACCACAGGGTATAAGCTTTTTTTGCAACATAACCGTTGTCTGGGATACCTTTTTCTCTTTCAAGTTCCTGATGCTTCAGAACAAAGATCAAACAAGAACAATCATTCAGTGATAGAATATAAATTATGAACCAATGAAAACGTTTTTGAGAGCAAAGACACCAGTCAATACCCTGAAGAAGATTGCCTCAGTTAAACACAAAAACTAGAGCTATCACTAAATGTGATTAATACCCCCAAAAGGATACTTTATAAATGGAAAAGTTCGTAGTAACATAATACCTTGCAAACAAACTAAAAGAGATATTGTTCCAGCAGTTCCTCTCATTGTGTGCCGATATTGAAGACCTTCATGAATTAACATAGTTTTAATGCTCCCAGACAGGGAAAAAGTAACAAAAAGGGCAACCAACCTAGCAATTAGTCCAAGATGGAGTTATGGTTCCTGTGCACTGCACTCCTCTCTCACTGTGCTTGACCATTGTCAGTTGTATTGAATTCCAACCAGAAGTTTCAAGTTATGCTTCGGACAAGGAAAAGTAACAAAGGGTAATAACTCTGTAATGAGTGGAATGGGTTATACGGTTCTATTTTTTTTCCACTTCCTCTAAATAATATGACCATTCTCTGAAGGGTTGTGCTAATTCCCCAGTGTTGAATTGTCAAGGTTATGTGGGATAAAAAAAATGTAACAAGGGCAACTTAACTCAGTAAATACTCAAGATAGAGTTGTGGTTCTTGTACACTGCACTTCCTCTGAGTGTGCTTGATCATTGTATGAAGTTGTATTGAATTCCAACTAGTAGTTTCAGTTATGTAAATAGGACAAGGAAAAGTAACAAAGACATGCTACCTGTAATAAGCCAGATGGAGTTATAGTTCTTGTGCCACTGCACTTCCTCTCCAATGTGCTTGACCATTGTATGAATTGTGTTAATTCAACCAGTAGTTTTCAAGTTATGCTTGGACAAGGAAAATAACAAAGGGCAATAACTCAAGTAATACTCAAGATGAAATTATAGTTCTTGTACACTGCACTTCCTCTGTGATTGTAGTCATTGTATAGTTGTATTGAATTCAACTAGTAGATTTCAAGTTATGCTCCGGACAAGGAAAAGAAGTAAGCAGACGCTGCTGTAATTAATCAAGATGGAGTTATGGTTTAACTTGTGCACTGCACTTCCTAAATGTGTAACCATTGTATGAATTCTATTAATTCCAACCAGGTAGTTTCAAGTTATGCTCCGGACAAGGAAAAGTAACAAAGGGCAATAACTCTGTAGTGAGTCAAAATGGAGTTATAGTTCTTATGCACTGCACTTCACTCTCTGTGTGCTTGACCATTGTATGAAGTTGTCGGACAATTCCAACTAGTAGTTTCAAGTGCATGTCGGACATGAGAGAAAATGCAACAGGCCGCCCGCCCGCCGACAGACTAACCACCAGGGTGACTCCTGCATATACCCTAAGCTTCGTTTTGGGGATATTATAATAATCAACAAACTGATAAAATTATGATATTTGTGCGCGCCTTATATAGTACATGTTTGATGTGGACTGCAGGTTGATTTCAAATGATTTGATAAATCTGGTAAGTGTGCCAATTTCATAACAATGTTTAATATTTTAAGTAGTTCCAAATTGCAGTAGATACATGTAATAAATAGTAAATGAACATGCAGTGTTTTAAAGCTTAACCCATGTTACAAAATAACAGAATGAGTTCTCTTAATGTTTGGCTCATTCATTCTCTGTTGTTTAGTATCACTACAGTGGAGTGCAGAAAGAAATAAACTTAAGTGAAACTAAAGTAAGAATGTCCAACTCACCTCACTGGCTGAAGCTGTGGTGTGTGCTGGTTCAAGGCTGGCTCTTCAGCTTCCCAAATACGAGTCAGTCTCAGACTTCAAGGACAAATCTTTGCCCCTGACAATTCTGACTAATGCTCAAAAACTAAAATACCTGAAGTTAGAGACAAAGGTGCAGAAGCCGCCATGGCCTCAGCAACAACCAAACTACAAAACATACCTAATCATGCTTCAAAAATTGCTTTAATTACGAGGCTGCAAGTACGTAACAAAGGAGACTCCACCACATTAACGGGCGTAATGTTCTCCGAACATGGTTATCTAAATCTGACCGAAGCTGTTTGAATTGATATATTTTCCACTGTAGACTTTTGTTGATCCCAGGCTGAAGTTTAACTCTCGAAATCAATGATAGAGCAGAAATTAAAATTCTGAGACTATTGAGCCAAATTACCATGTATACTTTATACAAGTAGGAAATACATTTGCATAGTGTTATCGGTTAATGTATTTCACTGTGTGGGTTTGAGCAAGTAATTGTCACAAAGGTGGCGTAATAAAAGATTCTGGTCCATCTTAAGAACTGTAATGTTACGGAGTAAATGGCTGTTGCCTTACCATACACATTTTTGTTATTTCTGAATACTGTGCAAATTCTGAAAAACTAAAAGGGAGGTATTTACTGTAATCTTTTGCCCTTGAATGATCTTGATTTCTGTTCTAGATGATCTTATTCTTGTTCATTATGTGTTATTGTCTCGAAGTACTTTTGATCTTTGTTAGGAAGATCGAAGCTGAGCATTAAAATCATCTTGGTGTGTGCAATCCAGTTGTCAACATGGCTCTTTGAACAGCCTGGCAACTACAATCAGTCGCCTGTTTGAGATTGAAAAGAAGTTCCCAAATATGTACAGTTTAATGCACTTTACGAAACAAATTTCTGTTTATGCCTCCACTTTTTCTGGATGTAAATTTTGCATTCAATCATTTCAATAAACTCGGTGTACATAAATTCTTACCTTCCAATGAGCAATTAATTTCAACTACTAACCTTCAAAATACTTCTTCATTAATTTTTACAGTTAAAGTTTTAAATATCTGAGTTTTAGAAATGCCACCTCTGGTATCATTTTATTTACTAAATAATATACCTCATTTTCACGTTCCAATCATTTTATCTAGTCCTTTTGCACGATAACTATTTTCCATCAGCGATTGTCCAAATTTGAACTCATCTAGAAATTATTACATAAAATTTACAAATGCTAATACCAGAATACAACCTTTTCCCATTTCAATCTGTAATTCCAGAAACACTATATACCAAGTTGAAATTCAGCAAGTAAATTGTAATTACATTAATTAGTCAAATTTGGTTATACTTACAGTCTAGTTGTTTACAGTTTGCTTGACAGGCAATTAAACTACCCTACCAAGCTGATTTCCACAAACAAATATTTCATAGATGTCTGTCTTTCGTCTCATCCAGTTATTTCCACCTGATGTTGGGTTTGTGTATGAAGAGCGGGAGTAGGTAAATAAACTGTATACCAAAAAACCCTGGGCACAATTAGGTTGGGCTACATCAACATATCAGCTAATTATATGATGGGTTTGTGATCACTTTGTGGCTATTGATAATTCATTAATACTTTAATTACTTTTTATGTTTTTATAGCAACAAATGAACATACCGGTGTTGAAATTTCAAGCCAGTGAAAAAAGGAATTAAAATCGGTGCGATTTCAGGCAGTTTAATAATAAGCTGGTTGAGCCTAAGGCGAATATAAGGTAATGTCAGTTTGTAAATTGTCTTGCAGTCGAAATATTGACCAGTTGAAGACTAAGTTAACCCGTGCCCTTGTCGCGAATACATATTATGAACAAATTTTTACCAATAACCGTAGAAAAGAAGAATTTTGGATACTTTTAATAAAATTTTCTTGAATAAAGGATTATATTTTAACCTTGGTTACCGTTGCTCAATTGTTATTTCTTGGATTAAACAAGTACCTTTTTCAGTTCAAACTCCCAAATAATAACATTTGTCCACCACGTGATATCGAGGATGCCTCTGTAAAATGAAGAATGATTACTAAATACATCTATATGCAGAGTTATTGTACCTAAATATATATGTAGTGTTTGACACCTTTTGTCAAATTGTGCCAGTCCAAATATGATAAATGGCTTTGATTTCCACCATATTGACGGGAATCGTTAATATAATAAATCCCATTGACGATCAATCAGTAGGCTAGTTTCAGTACGGTACGGTATAAAACGGTAATAAATTACAATGAAAATAATTTGATTGATTAAACTCAAATCGATGGTGAACTTTACATACAATAATCTGTCAAATATTTTCGTGGGTAATCTACAGACAAGTTAATTTCTCTCTTTAATTTTTTAACCTGGACTTGTTGAATGATTATCTCAAATTCAGACATTATAAAAATTCCGTATTGAAGAAAGGACGATTATAAATATTGATAGATGCTGTAAGTCTTCCATGGTGTAGGATTGACGAAGTTGATTACAGTTGTTGGATTTGAACAATTTATGAAAAACAAATTAGAGATATGTACTATTAGATATCAGATTATTTTACAGAAAATAATCACGCTTTATAACATTTTTGAATACCGATTGATTATTTAACCCTGAACTTGTTACCAAAATTTTTTCAAATTCAATGTCTTAAAAAATTTATGATTGAAGAAGAAGGTTTTTCTTTAATAACGATAAGATGTAACGAACACCACCTAAATATAGGTTAACTTGACGAAGTTGATGTCTGTTAACTACTACAAAGGCCTAGCCTTAATCAAATAAATTAAGGTATTGTCATAAAATTGAATTAAATCATGAAATAGTCTTTAAGTTTGAACAATTTATAGCAAATCACAAAATGAGAAGAGATCATGTACTGATAAGGTAAGTTGTGCTCCGTAAGCAAATCATCGCATTGCTCAAATGTTGAATACCGATCATTCCTTTAAATCCCCTCCGCATCACTACTGTTGTGGATTCTTTCAATGAAAAATTTGCTGCAGTTATAAAAAATAATTTCATTTAACATTGCTGCTGTGTTAACGTCATCACATGGATCTGATGTATGGTGTAAACTACGCTTAACAATAGTCAATCCCCAGCCAGAGATAGTCATCGCGACGCACTCTCACCCCTTGGCGTTAGAGGATTGAGAAAGTATTCCCCCTCTGAATAAACTGACTGAGATTATTTGAGTTGTTGTTGTAGGTGTTAAACACCCGTTCAAACATATTTTTGGTCCATTCTAACTCAGGGTGACAGTTTACTATCGTTCCTGGGAAAGACAGTAAAAAAAAAAAATAATATCAAATAAGGAGAGATGCCACGTACCAAGCATAGCCTCCCAAAGCACAGACCCAACAGCACCCAGGGTGCACACCACCAACACACACACACACACACACACACGCACACACGCAACACACACACTGAAGTATTGACACACACACATATACACTGCCAACACACTACTGCTACAAAGCAAGCCTGAGGACAAGGCGAACAATTAAAAAGGAACACGGTGGGGCACCGTCTTAAGAACGATCAAACGGCAAAAACACCACTGGGGAGCTTAAGCCGGTTTATGGTGCGCATAACCTCACTCTTACCCCCATGTGTTCCAAAGTCACAGGACAGTGTAAATAAAAGTAATCCCTGCCACTCTCTTTCCGTAAGAGGCCTACCTTAACTCTCGTATAAGCATGACCCCCTGGTCTGTTGTTAAAGTATCTGAAACTTAATTGACCCTTAATCTATGTTGGCCGGTGGCAGTCTACTAGATCGGCGATAGAAATTAAGCTGATGGGTTGCCGCCAACGTCCGATAAACGAACGACGTTGCCAGCGCCGCCTGACGGGAACAAGCCAGAGGCTTGTGGTTTCCCTCGACTACTCGCTTTGGCGTTTCAACAATCTGCCATGTAGCAAGCGCTTTAAAACACGCCTGTAAGTCCGGTTTGACGGGCAAGCAGAGGAAGTTAAACAATGCCGTCAATCAATATTACAAAATGTTGCCGCTTTAATCCCAATAGCACTCTTTGGGTCGGATGTGTTATTACCACGGAATGTCAGGATGGTGCGCCACTTGCATTTGAAAAATTAAGCAAATTGAATACTGCATGGCACGTTTTTGATCAAATAATGTTCTAAAACAGAAAATTAAAGAACCGTTTTTCATTCTCACTAAAATTCGTACATATATATATGTTACCTGTAATTTTTATGTGAAATGTGAAATTCATTCTCTGCAACTAACACGGTTAAAGGGATGCCCCTGTTAACAGATGTCGAACCTAAATAACCTCTAAAATATAAATAATAGATACTTTGGAGACTAATATATATTATCCTAAAAGTTTCTTGACTGTGTATTCCCAGTCGTTATCAATAAAAATCAGCGGTTTAAAAATGGTACTGTAGAACATCATTAATTCAATAGTCTATGAAAATTGTTGTTGTACAATAAAAGGGGTGAATACGATTTATTACAGACAGCATCGAGTCGCACCGGTCATAACCTCTTTGAGGATGGTGGACCCAATAAGCACGGTGTTTCAACTCGATTACAAAACCAGCATCCCCCTACAAAGTGACTCGGCTATGTTTCGCCCGCAGGATGCAGTGCTCGGACGGGATCTATAGATTGATCGTAACTTAAGTGGGGGTAAAGTATTCTCCTCGTTTGCGTTTATAAAAATAAATATTTCGAATAATCACCTCATGTTGCCTTATCATATAAGAAAATGAGGTTGCCAAGTCGATCTAAGATCCTGAGAAAAGTGTTTATGTTATATAATTGTATAAAGACAAGCGGCACTCTCTATGGCGCGTTCAATTTTGATTCAACGTGTATGATTTGATCAAACTGGGTTATATTCCGCTAGGCGCATTGTTACATACTAACTGCATATATAAGCTTTAGATCTTATAACCGGAATGGTTTTCCTGATATAGGTCTATGTAACACAAGTGATCCTCAGGTGGGGGTCAATATTGACCCTATGGGCAAGACCCCAGACAGAAGTTTGTTATAGTCCACTGGATATTATAAATATTAATCTTTAGAAATTGTGTGGTTTGCGGATAAATTTTTAAAAATATTGTCCTTAAAGAGATGAACAAAATTGGACCTAGGGCGAGATTTGCCTGAGTACGAGAGGTCCCAAATATCCTTACTGCAAGCTCTTCAGGTTAAAGATTTTAATTTATACTGTTCTTTTTTTTCAAATCTGTTTCATGTTTATTGAACAATGAAAATAGAGGATTCTATTATAAGATTTTAACAGGGCTCTGACTAAGTCTTGACAAAATGAGTTATAGACGGTTTCCTTGTAGAGTAGACAAGATTGTTGTACGTGGTTAGATTTAAGTTTCTCATTTTACAAGACGAAATATGTGTATATTTGTTTTAACAATGCAAATATTTCATCATACAGGTGAAGCCGAACGATTTAGATCAAGTTTTAAGTAGTAAATTAATTCATCTTCGTGAATGTAAGGAATGACTTACTTTCTTTCGGCACTTTTGGCGTTATATTAATCACTTTCTGCTGCTCGACAAGAGTTAATCGTTTCTTTGTTTATGCATTCCTATTGGCTGCCCCAGTTTGAAATATCTAATCAAAATCGGTTTAACAAAACTTCTGGTGTACGTCACTACCACAGGGAACTCGCTTTGGCCTTTAGGTGGCGGCGTCATGGACCAATCAAATTATCTCGATTTTGAATCCGCCAATCGGTCCAAAGTTTGTACCGCCCACATATTTCCAAAATTTGAAAAATCGGGACTAAGGAAAATGGACGATCGATAAGCGGCAATTGTTTTGAATGTGTTAAATAGTTTTTGATAAGTTGCTGAAAGATGTTTGTAAAGTTTTATTTAAATAGCGAAGATGACATCAAGTGCAGCGGAATGAAGTATGAAGAAAAGGCATTCTTCGACATAATTACTGACCGTCGACAAGAAAACGTTACCTGAAAGGTCGCTTTTGGGCAAGGTATATGTGTTGCCTCATATGAAGGGCGAATGATTATATTGTTTGCCATTATGTTACTAATTTCCTCAATAGCAATTATCTTACAATTTTGTAATGATTTCTTTCACTGGTAGATATTGCAACGGACAATTTACGCTGTGTTGAACCAGTTTTACAATATAACCGATAAATGTTTGCCATGTCTGACATAAGATTTTTCTAAGTTAGGAGTCAGGTCTCAATGTGTTTGATTTTAGTGCATTGACAACCTTGACAATACAACAAATTGTATTAAACCATTACCATCCTTGTCTCCAAACTACATCCCAGAATAAATTGGAAAGCTTAAAAAAAAGTAAAATTATTTACAGTGAAAGAAATTGCATGGCTCAGTATTAATATTAAGTTTCCAAGCTAATTTTCTGGGTCTTTTTCCTTAAATTGTCCCTGTGTAGCACTAAAAACAACTACAGCATGACTGAGGATTTATATACATAACCCAGTTTGCTGCCTAGCCCGCATCTCATGAAAAACATGATTGTAGATGGTAGACACAGGGATTCCCATCAGGACTTTCCTGGACTCCATTTATGAGCATGCATATGAATGTCATGTTATCAATAATATTTAATTAAAAAACTATTTAATTATCATTTAAAATAATTAATCTGTTTGAACTGATAATTACCTTGAAGTTGTCCCCAACCAACATATTTAAATGCATGTAATATAATTTCCACAGTGAGTGTGACATAATATTCCCTCTGGATCGATTTGGAAATAGGTCATGGGTGTATTTACAAATAATATTTCCTTTGGGCAAGGTGTAGAATGTTGTTTACAAAATTTTTGCAGGACAAATATTGACTAAGAGAAGATTTTTTCTCATGGGATTCACCCAAATATTAAAATTATTGCTACAATTTCTCAAAAATAGTGTTTATTATAGAATTTAAATATAAGGTGAATTTTCCCCCTCACTTTAAAAATGGGGGGAGGAGATGTTTTTAATGTTGTATGCAGATTTTAAGTTTTACATGGAGTGCAATGGTGAGCGTTCACATCAAGGTCGAAGGGCACTGGGTTCGATCCCTACCATTCCATGTCGGTAGTGTCGTTACGCAAGACACAAATAATTCCACGTTGCCTCTCTTCAGTTCGATTCCATCTGGAATGGTCTCGCGAGAGCAATTAATGTAAGTGTGAAGAACACTTTTCGCAATCAGAAAAAATAAATTAAATCCATAAACTAAGTTTTACATGCATATACCCGAATGACAATTTCTTTGCTTCTGCTACAGACTATCCCATGATCAGTGTTGCTTTAAAGGGAAGAAAACATGATTCTTTTCTTTGACTTGTTAAACATGATTTTGTCATCTTCGATATAGATATTTGGCATGTAGCATTGTCTAGTGGACCTCTACCAAGATTGTTCAAATTATGACCCCCGGGTCAAAATTGTCCCCGCTAGGGTGGTCACTTAGTTTTGCACTGAGATACATATAGGAAAAACTTCAAAATCTTCTTCTCTGAAACCACAAGGCCTAGAGCTTAGATATTTGGCAGGTAGCACCTCTACAAGATTGTTCAGATTATATGAGCGGATGAAGTGAGAAATCCCACTCTGAGGTCACTTAGTTGTCTACATAGGCTTATATAGGAAAAACTTTAAAATCTTCTTCTCTGAAACCAGAATACCTAGAGCTTAGATATTTGGCAGGAAGCATTGACTAGTGGACCTCTAGGGTGTTCAAAATTATGACCTCAGATCAGTTGACCCCACATGGGAGGTCCTTAGTTTATAGGCTTATATAGTAAAAACCTTAAAATCTTCTT
>JAFMSR010004125.1:0-10407 GCA_022818135.1 Saxidomus purpurata | reverse complement strand
ATGCATAGGTATGATTGCCACTGCAACCCCTAAGTCGATCTCCATGATTGATAACATGTTTCCAAATGCGATTGTGGAATGGTTGGAAGTGCATCATTCTGTCAGTGAGGCTGCAGCATTCGTTGAAATCATGCAACACCCTGTGTTTGAGCAAGGCAATAGACGAATATACGAAGACCTCCTTCATTCTCAAAGAATATGAAACAAAGGAAACCTCTTTTTGTGTCGTTGTTCTACATTTTGGATTTTAAACTGTACAAAGATGTATTGTTCCGCATGTTATATGAAGAACCCGACACCCCTATAAGGGATCCTAAATCGATTTCAACATGGCTTGATTCCTTGTTTGATCGTTTTAAACATCAAATTCAAGAAGAACTACGACGTCAACCACAGAGTGAATCACAGAGTGAATCACACATATTGCTTGATTTAAAAGCGATTCAACATCATGACTGGGTCAAGTATGTGGTGCAGAGTGATCACGTGACACAACAGATACAAAAGTGGATCCAGTGGTTTAAAGATATAGATTTCATCTAGCTGTCATGGAAAGTAGACGTGTTATTGAGGTGCCTGTCTACAGAAAAGCATTGATCTATGCTTTTAAAATGATGACACCCGTACGATACCGTCACAACAGGACTTATATTATGGAGCTGTTGAGAACTGAAAACATGTGGGGCGAATTTCAGAGCGCCCTTCGCTATATTCAAATCTGTGACAGTGAAGTGCATCGACATATTTTACCTTGGACAGAAAAAGAGTGGCTCAGTGAAGTCGTGGATAACTCAAAAGTGATTACATTTTTGACAGAGCTATAGACATGATTAACATTGAAATGTGAGGATACACTGTTATACTTTTTTTTTGCAAAAAGATGTTTTGTTTCAAAAAAAAAAAAAAAAGATGTTACCATGTGAAATCAGAATAAAAATGTGAATCAAAACCATTGGATTGTCATTATACATTTATCCCTCATGGAGAACACATTACTGTTTCAACACCCTTGTAATCTATTTATTTCAGGCCCTAGTGGGTCGGGAAAAACCCAATTTGTGAAACGGTTACTGGACTACAAGGAAGATCTATTTGATATCATTCCTGAGCAAGTGGTCTGGTGTTACAAAGAATGGCAATCCGCGTACGCTCTGCTACAAGAAAGTTCACCTTTAATCAAATTTATCGAAGGCATTCCTGATGACGAAGAAGACCTGGTGAGTGATGTTTCGGTGCCTCATTTGATTGTCTTTGACGACATGCTAGGCGATAAGGATGAAGAAAAAATCAAGCTATGGTTCACACGAAAAGGACATCATCGGAATGCAAGTGTGATTTATATCACACAGAACATGTTTCAACAATCGAAAGCCAGCCGTACTCTGAGTTTGAATGCTCATTATATGATTTTGTTTCAAAACACAAGAGACAAAGGTCAGATCAAAACGTTAGAGCGTCAGATTCAGTTACCCCATTTACTGGCGGCCTACCAAGATGCTATTTCGAGACCTCATGGATATTTACTGATTGATTTTCATCCTAAAACACCTGATTCATATCGGCTACGCACTGACCTCTTTCATCATTGGAGGACAGGGGAGGAGCATGGACCTGTGGTGTACACAGGATAAAAAGGGGTGGCCTGACATTCCATGGGTCATTCGTATCTGACTTGTCATGATGTACACACCAAGAGCTATCATTGAAAAATTGGAAGCACTCAGTCTGCAGAATGATCCTGCAGCCCGACAACAGTTACTGAAAGCTGGCTTAGAAGAAATGATCCGATGGTTTACCCTGGCAGCCAGAGTGATTATGCAAAAGAAGATTCACTTGCCAAAACAAACGATGAACTTTATGGAAAAACATCGGGAGGCTATCACACAGTTAGCCGATAATCAGGTGGATGCCAATACAAAACGTCAACTCATTTTGAAACCAGGGGGTAGTGGCTTTCTAGGTGGGGTCATGATTCGAAGTTTATTGCGCTGGGATGGACAAAAAACCGTGAGAAACTTTGGGGAGAAAATTCAGAAGAAGAAAAGAGCTTCTCCAAAGAAAAAAGCCTCTCCAAAGAAAAAAGCCTCTCCGAAGAAAAAAAAAAGAAAAGAGCAAAGAAAAGAACCTCTCCGAAAAAAAAGAACCACGAAAAAACAGTCCATAAAGATAGATGAACGCTTTGTGACTCAACGTCGAAAGAAAAAGGTACAGAGACTCTCACCAACCCCTCCAACCTCTCCAAAGATGAGAATACCCGTGAGAATACCCTTGGAAAGGCTTGTAAGTCACCTGGAGACCCCACCAGGTAGCTCACTACTGAGAAGCCCACCGAGAAGTCTACCGGGAACTCCTGCGAGAAGAGTGTCTTTTAGCCCCTGGGGGAGTCCACTGAGGGCAAGCACACCAAGCACCCCAAGGACACCTCGATTTAACAGATCCCGTAGCCGATCCAACAGTGGATCCAGCAGCACCCCCTTGGGAAGTCCACTGAGGGCAAGCACACCAAGCACCCCAAGGACACCTCGATTTAACAGATCCCGTAGCCGATCCAACAGTGGATCCAGCAGCAGTCGTCTTTCTCGTTTTGGTACTTGGTCGTCCTTGGGGTCATCCTTGTCAGACCTCCATACGCCTACCCTAGCTCGATTTTCACCTCTTACCCATGGTAATTAGGATCTGAGACAATCTGAATGCCAAATCAACCAGTCGTATTTTAAAAACAGTGGTACACATCGTCCTGGCTTCATTTGGACGTTAGACTCAGAGCAAGATGGTCAGCAGCAGAAAAAAAAAGATCACTAAACGCAAAGAACCTTTGATTAAAAAACACGGCACCATGGTATTGGCTCTCGGACAAGCCTCTGCCCCCTTACGAAAGAAGATTCTGAAAGAAGCACCAAGGGAACTCATCCATTGCGTCGCTGAGTGCTGTCACAATGTTTTAAAAGGCAATGTACCCCTGTCAGAGGCTCAGAAACGCCAGTTACACCCTAAGCGTCAACAACTCCGTCTGATAGCGGACAAAAAAGTATCGATTCAAAAGAAAAAGAGGGTGCTGAATCAACGAGGAGGATTTTTACCCTTACTAAGCATTTTAGGTCCAGCTTTGGCTCCTGCTTTGGCTCCTGCTTTAGCACCTGTCGTAGGCAAGGTCATACAAGGACTCCTACCTTTTTAAAATAAATATGAAGAAGATGGTCATTGTTCCCTACAAAATGTTAGAAGAGATACAGCAAAGAAAAGCAGAGCCACCACGACCGCGACTCCCACCTAGCCCCCAGGTCGTGCACACCGTGGATTTACAAAAAGAGATGCAGTCTGTACTACAACGGGATGACCTGTCGGAGTCAGAGAAAGCTCAGCTGTATGGGGAAACGTTACAGAAATTTCAGAGGGCTCATAAGAAAGCCATACAGCTTCAGAGTTCGGCTCTTACAACAGCAGCAGCAACAGCAGCAGCAGCTCCAGCTGAACCACCAGCACCACCGACTACAGAAGAAGAAGAAGAAGACCCCACCACGATTCAAAATCGTATCATGGCCAGCGTACCCGTCACGATGCAACGAAAAGCTAAATTACTTCTACAGCTGCTTAAGAGTCATCCCAATATGGGTTGGGACCGTCACGGTGTGTTACAATACCAAGACACACCCGTGGTAGGAACTAATGTCATTGATTTGGTCAATGATGTGCTTCGCTATCGTAAAGGTTCGAAACCCAAAGGATGGGAAAAGTTTGCTCAGGGGCTCAAAGAGATCAATGTTCCCCAGGAAGTCGTGGGTAACAAGGAGCGATGGGGTTGGATGCAGAGATCAGGCGTCGCCAATGAGGACAATTGGGGGGCGGAGGCAGATGAACCAGACTTCTCACTGATGACACCACCTCAAACGGTCAAGAGACGACAGTATAAAACCATGACCCCCATGCCTTTGATCTCAGACTGGGAAGCTTGGTGATGAAAATGAAACGGGAGGATCGACTTCACCGCATTTACTATGATGTTCAACATCCAGCTGCTTTTTCGGGGGTAGGTGCCTTGTACAAAGCAGCTCGAAAACAGGATAAAACTATTACCCTGAAACAAGTCCAGTCCTGGTTACAGCGACAGAAAACTTACACGTTGCACAAACCGATTCGTCGTAAATTTGCAAGAAGAAAAACAGTGGTGGGAGGTATTGATCACCAGTGGCAAGCGGATTTAGCCGATTTACAGTCACTCAAGAAAGACAATGATCAGTATCGGTATTTACTCTGTGTCATTGATGTGTTTTCAAAATATGCCTGGGTGGTCCCTCTGTACAACAAAACAGGACAGAGTTTAATCAAAGCTTTCAAGTTCATCTTGAAAGAGCGAATACCACAGGCACTGCAAACGGATAAAGGATCTGAATTCAAAAACAAAGAGTTTCAATCCTTTTTAAAAACAAAGGACATTCACTTCTTCACCACTGAGAATCCAGAGACGAAAGCCAGTATAGTGGAACGATTTCAACGTACCTTGAAAACACGGATGTGGAAATATTTTACGCATAAGAAGACCCGGAGGTACATTGATGTGTTGCAAGATTTGGTGCATGCTTACAATCACAGTTTTCATCGAAGCATTCAGACCACCCCGGCTTCGGTCACGACACAACAGGAGCCGGAGATTACCCAACACCTGTATGGATCCAAGACACGCAAAGCTAAACTCTCGGTCGGCGTGGGAGATTTAGTGCGTATCAACAAGACCAAACGAACATTTGACAAAGGGTATCTACCCAACTGGACCACCGAGTTCTTTAAAATTATTCACATTCGTCACAGCTCACCACCTACAGTACAACTCGAAGATCTTGCCGGAGAACGTATTGAAGGCTCTTTCTACCTGCCTGAAATTCAGCCGATAAAAGACTCGGACATTTATGAAATTGAATCAGTTCTCGGGCGACGCTCCAGGAAAGAAGGCAGAAAAACAATAAAGGAAATCAAAGTGCATTGGGAAGGCTATCCAAAGAAATTTGACAGCTGGATTCCAGAATCCTCTCTGATATAAAACATGTCTCAGACATCAGATACGTTCAGTAGTGTGGAAGTGCAAGAAGAGAACACAGGCTCCACCACCACCACCGTCAACAACAACAACAACAACAACAACACGAGAGCAGCGAAAAACAGAATCACTTTCTTTTCACAAATTATTGTGATTTATGCTATCATCGGTGTTGCCATTTTTCATCTGAGTTTTCAGTCGCCGGACAAAGAATTGTGGCTCGTGTTGTTAAGTAGCTCTCTGGGTTATATTCTACCGACACCAGGTTTGAAGTTTGTGAAACCCCCAAAGACACTCGGATCATGAATTCGTTTTACATCACCGTGCTCAGTGACAGTTCCATGACTTTGTTTCCTCGCAATACGCAAAGTGAGTTTCGTACCAAATTGATGAAACCTATGGAACTCAATAAAGAGGAGTGGGAAATGGCTCTCGTCGAACTCATCATTCCCTCTCAAATTGTGAACATCACTGAACAGGAAGCGCAATTTGATATCGTCACGACAGATGAAAGTTTAGGCAAAGAGTTTGCAAAAGTGATCAACAAATGCCAAAAACGAGCGACTGCGTATATTGTATCGCTCTGTTTCAAAGCTGGAGTGTATGCGACACCTGTTCACTTGCTGGAGGAAATCGACCATGCCATTCAACAGACACTGGGAGAGTTGTTTCACAAAAAAGGCCTTGTGTTTCATCTTGGCTATTCTAAAGGGTCGCAACGTGTGAAATTCAATGATGAAAGTCGAAAGAAGCAAATTGGAGTTATCTTTCACCCGAAACTTGCTCTCAAGTTAGGAGCAAAAATCAGTGACTCATCGGATATTTACCCGCATGATCCTAATCCTTTTCCTTATGGGGTGGATCTCAATGTTGGATGCAATCATTTATTCGTTTATTCGGATTTGGCCGAATATACCCTCGTGGGAGACATCGAAGCCCCACTGTTAAGAGTCGTGCCATTCACAGGAGGAAAAGGAGGAGCAGGAGGAGGGCGTGTCAACCAACACCACCATCATCAAGAATTTGTCAACCTACATTACGTCCCCATTGCCAAATCCCAGTTTGATTCAATCGGGATCAATATAAGGAGCGATTTGGGGGAACTCGTTCAGTTTGTCAGTGGCAAGTCGATGGTCAAGTTGCACTTCAGAAAGAAATCAACCCTACCCTTCTAAATGCATCCTGTGTATCGTGGTGTACCGCGACAGTATGGTCAAGGACTGGGAAGTATGTTTAAATCGGCCGCCAAATCAGCGATCCCGTTGTTAATGCCAGCTGCCAAAAGCGCCTTGAATGCTTTGAAAAAAGAAGGAATCAAAGCAGCCACAGAAATAATTCTGAAAAGAAAGAGTCCTGCTCGTGTCTTGCGATCTCGGGGCAAGAAAGCCTTGACCAACGTTGGAAAAGTAGCTGCCAGATCGTTAGGAGTCACCCTGCTCAAGAAGCTGACAGGCAACAAGCCACACACTACTCGTCCATCCAGGAAAAAGAAAGGCATAAAAAGGAGACGTCCGAGGAAATCCTGGCAAAAGACTTCCAGACATCGTCGGAGACAGCTGAAAAAACGAGCTCTAGATATTTTTGATTAATCATTGGATTTAATTATTTGAATCATCATCATGATGCAACACGGTTCATGCGAGTGTAGTAAATCGGAATTGGATGTGATATCGGTTCCACCTACCATGACAGCCATGCAAGATAGTCAGTGGACAGAACATTATCCTATATCAGCGCTGGACAATACGGCTCCAATTGAATTCATCATTCCAGCACAAACTGAAAAGTGGACAGATCTCAATCAGGCCTTCTTGTACTTGAAGGTCAAGGTCGTCAAAGGCGATGGATCTGATTTAGAGGATGCCACACACGCTTCCGTGACCAACAATTTTTTTCACAGTCTGTTCAGTAGTGTGGACCTGTATCTGAACAATAAACTGGTCAGCAATACCTCAGACACCTATCCGTACAAGGCGTACCTGGAGAATTTACTATCTTATGCGCCCCACGTGAAAACAACACCCTTGAAGTCGATGGAACTTTGGGTGAAGGATACGACAGGACACATGCAAGAAAATGCTAGCAACGGTGGTAATGCTGGATTTGTCACACGACGAGTGAGCATTCATGAGAGTCGAAGTCTGGAACTGATTGGACGATTGCATCTAGACCTGTTCTTACAAGACAAATACCTACCTAACGGTATAGAGATACGACTCCGACTCAATAAGACCAGTCCAGAGTTCTGCGCAATTGCTCGAGAAGCTGTCAAAATCAAGTTTCTACAAGCCGGATTCAACGTTCGCACTGTCGACCTGCTTCCTGCGGTGGCCAACAATTTAAATAAGGCGATTGCTGAACAAAACATGAGAATCCCCATCCGACGAGCAGAGGTTAAAACCTTCACCATCTCTGGAGGTCAAAGATCCAAAATTGAAGATCATCTCTTCCAAGGACAGCTGCCAAAACGCCTATTTATTGGCATGGTCAGAAACGCCTTCATGAACGGAACCTTCGCCAGTAACCCTCTTGATTTTCAACCTTTTGGACTGTCAAAAATAGAGGTCAGTGTTGATGGTAAAACCAACCGAGCTTACTATCCGAACTTTGCAGATGGAGAATGCTTAAGATCCTACGTGGGACTGCATCAAGCCCTTGGAGCTCTCGGTGCCAATCGGACCATGGGCCTCACGCTGACCGAGTTTAAGAATGGCTTCACACTGTGGGGGTTTGATCTGACGGCTGATCAAGGGAGTGAAGAAGGACAGCTCCATCCTATAAAAACGGGGAACCTACGCATAGAGCTTCAGTTTGCTGGACCACTCGATCACCCGATCAACGTAATCGTGTATGCTGAATACGACAATCAGATTGAAATCAACGGCATCAGAGAAGTGATCACGGACTATTAATCCTACGATTGACCATCATGGAAGAGAACTTTGAGAAAACACTAGAAAAAGCCTATATGGAGGTCGTGTCTGAACCTCCTCCTGACAAAAAGGCGAAGTATGACCAGAATCATTTGGACCACAATTTGGCTCAAATTCAAAGGGATTTAGAGACAGCCGTGATAGAGAACTTGCAGACATTGATCTATGTTATGGTTCACAAAGACTGCTCGGGATGTCAAATTGATCACCCGAGTCAACTGCAACACGTGCTCTGCATGGCCGACACAGACATCTGGGTGGAGTTATACAATGAGATTGCCCTCAAAGAACTGGATCTTCAAAAAGTCATCGCTCAGTGGTATCCCATGCTTTGTGAATATCAGTCCACCCCTGATGAGATCATTCGAGCTTACGAACTCTGGACAGATTTAAAGCAACAACACCAAAACCAAGAGTCAGTCTGGATCAACAAGTGGGCCGATCGGGTCAAAAAAGTGTGGAACTATGGATACAATTGAACTGCAATATATTCTGGATAAATCGATCATCTTGTCTCCTTTACATGCACTGGTGTGCCCTAAGGATCTTTTACCGAATCGAAAACCACCCCATGTGAAAGCTTACATTGTGAACACTCACAACTCGGATCAAGCCGGAGAACATTGGGTGGCTATCTTCTTCAAGGAAAATACAGCCATCTACTTTGATTCGTATGGACTACCTCCATTGGAAGACCATATTCAACCTTTCATACAGAACAATACCAGACATTACTCAATGAATTCAATGAGACTTCAAGATGGAAGAACACTTATGTGTGGTGTTTACTGTCTTTTTGCCTTGGACATGTTAGTCCGAGGTTGTGATCTGAATACAGTTCTCACCACCCGATTTAGACCCAGACGTTATTGGGACAATGATAAAGCAGTGGCACGGTGGTTTAGACTATGTTATGGACAATTGTACAGGCTAGCAATACAGGTGCCAAAAACACCTCCGTGTCAGTGGTGTACCACAGAGGGTAGAACCTCACAGGATAATGCAGCTTATTCTTTCAAATGTCTCGTCTCACATAAAATTGTTTATCATAATTCATAAAATGTATTCTTGTTTTTTTTCAATACTTGTTCATACTGTTTCAATACTTGTTCTTGTTCTTGTTCATAATTAATGATTCAATAAAAGACATCAAAACTAAAAATGTGTTTTGTCTTCTTTTCCACCTTGTGTTCCACCTTGTGTTCCTATGGGGAAACATTCCCTATAAAAAGAGACCAATATTGGTGTATAGTTTATAGTACCACTCATACCACGGGTCATACCACCTGTGATTTTTGACAATGGTGTACAGACCAGGAATGTTAAAAGAAGACAGAGATAGACCATCAACCCATGAAAAACGTATTAAACCAGAGGTGAAACCGTTGAAATTACTTATAAAAGTAACTGACATCACGGAATGCAATCAAGGACCTCTTCTTGCATCTTTTGGATATACACCAAATCATCACATTGCTATGGCTGAAAGACAATTCAGACTGATGCCTTGGTCTGAAACTGCGCTGAACGGAAAACTGACTTTCAGAACTAGGATAAAATTCAACTTATCCTTACCGAAAAATCAAGCATCCTACCACTGGAAAAGCTTCAAGACCATGCTACTCTGCACTAAAGCTTTCAAATGGACAGTATCCATGGAATTTGAAATCTACGAACGTGAACTTGGATTACTCTTGAAAACAATCAAGAAATGGTTTACATTGGGAACTATTGGATATATTCATAGAACCGGAAAAAAAATTACCATCACCCCTCCAATGAAAGCTATACTAGGTGAAGACTGTAAAATTGAAACTGAAGATAGAATTATACATCTTCAGACTAAGAAACTCTGCAATGAAATAACAAAAAGAATCGTAGACACTACGGAACTCCTCTACATGAGGACCATAGAGCATGGACGTATACGGTACATGTCATGGTGGAGATAAGCAGGACAACACAAAAACAAAGACAATATCGATTTGATGTAATTTATTGAATAAAAAAACTTATAACTGTAAACAAAATGTTTGTTTTTTATTTTAAAAAGAACCCCCCATACTGCCACTCTTTCCCAATAAAAATCCCCCATACTGCCATATTTCCCCCATAAAAATCCCCCATACTGCCACGATAATCCCCCATACTGCCACTCTTTTCCAATAAAAATCCCCCATATTGCCATATTTCCCCCATACTGCCAACCTATACTACTACTATCCACTAACTGTAATCTATGTGACAAGTATTATCTGTACCAACGCGGTTAATATCTTTGCCAAGATAAAAACTTTCTAGTTTGATAAGACGGATGGAATGATCAGCAGTGTCAAATGCATATTTACGGCCAAATAAAACGACGAATTTACCTTTCTGCATTTCAGGCCCAGATTCTATTCAATAGATGTATAGGGCAACTGTCAGCACAATACAATACAA
>JAFMSR010004124.1:0-10427 GCA_022818135.1 Saxidomus purpurata | reverse complement strand
TATATGGCAAGTATGTTTTCAAATTTAATTTGTTTACGATGATTATTAATATTTTTTAGAATTTTATTATTAAAAACAATGAGTGTACTGGATATGGACGGCATTTGGATACATATTAAAAGAGGTGATAAAAGAGGTAAAATATCTACAATATTTTTTATTCGCTTATAAAGGAGAAAAAAAAAAAACGAAAAACAAAAAGAGCAAGAATCAAGAACAAGTTTTGTACATTGGTTTTATATGGTAAGAAAAATAATTTCTGCAATACAAGGATGAACATTTAAATATATTTGATGTTTTCCTATGTAATCATAACGATTGTTTTTGTAGAAGCTAGGTTGCATCTTATGATACATACTTATGGGAATCTGACAAGAAAGAATAAATCTTGTTTTATGAATATTATGCTGCAAGATTTATATACCGATCAAACGGAACCATGCTTGGTGGGTATTTAGATGGATTTTCTTTAGTAGGTATTCAGAGGTTCGTTGAAAAAGGCTTAGATCGACTGTTCAAGCACGTTTCAATATTTCATTATTATTTAATATATTTACATATTAGTAAAAAATTGTGTGGAATGTTGAATTGTTTGCTCCGTTCCGTTTCGTTCCGTTCCGCAAAGTATAAATAGCCTTATCATGTTCACTATTGGCTGATCTTGTTAAATCGATATGTTGTCTTGTTCATTTGGCATGGTGTTGTCCAAGATTTAGTGGCGCGAAACCACAAAGATGACGGATGAGTTACAAGAGATTCTGAGCTAGATGACATATTAAGACACGGTATTAACAAGTCAACACCACACAGTGACAAATCAACAGCCAATAGACATAATCACACTCTGTATAGACAAGATCACATGATCAGTGGATTTGATAACATGCCCTTTTAACATAATGACACGTTTTTGACATAATAAGACGCATAGTGAATCAACATCATTGACAAATCAACACGGCTATGCGCTAATCACGCTGTATAGACAAGATCACATGATAAGTGGACCATGATAACAGGCTCTTTTAACATAATGACACGTTTGTTTGACATTATGGATGACGAATGTACAACACATAGTCAAACCACACATTGACAAATGACCGGCTATTTGACATAATCACGCTGTAAAGACAAGATCACATGATAAGTGGACATGATAACCGCGCTTTTTTAACAATGACACGTTTGTTTGACATTATAAGACGCATATGGACAAGTTTTCAAAATCAACACGGCTTTTGACATAATCACACGCTGTATAGACAAGATCACATGATTAGTGGACATGATAACACGCTCTTTTAACATAATGACACCCTTTTTTGACATAATAAGACGCATAGTGGAAAAGTCAACACCACACATTGACAAATCAACACGGCCATTTGACATGATCACGTTGTATAGACAAGTTCACATGATTCGTTGACATGATGACCGTCTTTCTGACACAATCACGCAACAATTTGACATAATAAGACACGGGGTGAGAAGATAAAAAAATATGACAACCTCACACAGCTGTATGATCCATAGATCACTTGGAAAATTGGCATAGCAAAATAAGTTGTTTATGATAATATAAGAAATATGTATATTAAGAATATGATTTGGGGTCAACTCTCGTGAGTATATACTCATAATTCACCGATCTGGCATTTTATTCTGGGCAAATACAAAATGGCATTTGGAGACCTAGATATTCAACGTAACATACATTTAAAAGAACAAAAAAAGTAGAAACTTGAATTACGCATTCAAAAAACAACGATTCAGGCTCCAGTTGACGGTATACAGCGAAACTGTTCGAATTCGTGTTTCACAAAGATAAATCTTTTATCGGTCAAATTGTGTGTTGTATGTCAAATTGTTTCCAAATCTCACAAATAGTCAAAATACAGTGTTCTTCCTTATAGACACAATGTTCTAGATTATATTTGACCTAGCGTTTTGACACAATGTTCTAGATTGTATTTGACCTAGCGTTTTGACGGCTATCTGTAGTCCGATAATAATTTACACAGCGACGGTTAAATGAGTATTTAAATTTGTATTTGATCTTTATGTTTCATAGTCTTTCCAAGAAGTTATACACCATCACAATAGAATCTAGCTCACATAAGGGGGGTATTTATTGCGATAAACGTTCTGGAATTGCCAATTCGTGTCAACTTATGTTCTGCTCAAATACAAAGTATTATAGATACATTTGTAATGGCATTTGACGTTGACTAAGATATTCAACGTAACATGCATAAAGTCATTCAAAAGTAGTGTTCTTTGATATCGTAAAATAAACACAGTTTCAATGGGAAATGGAGGTTTGTGAAAGTGTTTATACTTAGTATTTTATTGTTTGAGATACCCTGATTAAACCTCACAAAATGTATTTAAATATTTGTTTTACAACAGATTGAAACATCTGTCCGACGTGCGTGTGGTGATCCAACTAATCACCATGTCAAACAGGTAATTGATTATTTATATAACTGTTAAGGCCGACGCTCTACGTTTGTATCTCCCCTAATATATTAATTTATTTGCATGTTTCTCCAAATTTAGGGAATATTTTATTTGCTGGTTTATGTGACAGTCAGTCCGGAAAATAGATGCCGAAAATGATGAGTGTGTTTCGAGTGTGCTGTTTTTTCAGAGAGTTGCAAAAGCTTCCCAGGGACTTTATCCGGTGCACAGTCAACGAATTTTGAAAGTGGAGGGAGGGATTTGGAGAAAAAAAACAAAAAAAAAACCCCAAAAAAAAGGGGGGGTGTTTTTGGGGTTCTGATATTCGGTGCCCCCCACCCCCCCCCCTCAAATGGGGGCGGTATTTGGGGTTTTTATATCCTTTTTTCGAATAGAGCGCCCAAGTGACCCGATGCAACAAAGACGTATCATTCATTTATACAAATACGCGGTAAAAAATTATCATATCATAGAATAACAATGATCCATTCCGCTATGTAGTAAGCAGTAATCAGTAGCTTAGCTGGGATGTCTGTCTTTTGTCCCCACGTGTCCCCACGTAGAAGGCGACAGTTGAATGAAAATTTGAAGTTTAATAACTTCTTTGCTGATATTGAAGAACTATTTTCTTTCAATAAACCATCATTGTTTTCATATGGCGATAGCACTTAAGGCAAAAAATACTGACATAATCCATCTTGTTCACCACCGGGTGGGGGGCCGGGGAGGCGGACAGATCAGGGTAGAACAGACAGGGTACATACAAGCGACAGGAGTAGAAAGGGAAGGTAGAAATCAGGCGAAAGATTAAATTGTTACATGTGTTAGATGTTTTTAGGCCAATTAAGGTTCCTTGTTTCTATCTGTGGACATTTTTAACATTAGGGATCATGGTTCTTTATATATTCTAATCAAGCAAACATAGGGAGCTTTATTCGAATTTGTATTGTCTGTGCTTCGAATACAGCTCCGCTATACGAAGGGAGTTGTATTCGTTAATGTGCACCAACGGGGGGGGTTCTGCGAAAGGTACAGCTCCCGGGGAACTAGGTGTTATCGGTGTTACAGTGCACTCTACAAGTACAGCTAATTTTCTCACCTGGTCACTCTATGGCAGGGAAAAGATTCCGCCCGAAAATTGAATTAACTCTCATACGCTAACAGCCACCACGCCATTCCGGGAAACATACACTCAGTAACAGCCACGGAACATACAGCTCCAGTAGGAAACATACAGCCACGGAACATACAGCTACAATGCCTATTCGAGGAAACGTTCATAATGAAACAGTCACAGAACAAACATACAGCCCCGATTTGGTGCTTCTAGAATCAGAATTTCATTTGATCTCCAGACGAGTGCGATTTGGTTGTTCTTTAATCCAGGATTGATACAATATGAAACTTGGTGTAGCAGCAAAGGCCCCCCCATGTGGAAACGAATGTTTGGTGCATATTTTTATAGATTTCGTTGATGCATTTTATCACTAGTGATAAAAGGAGTTTAAAACTAACTACATGTAGTTTAAAATAGTTGGTTTGCCTTTTCGATGATCTCCTTAGTGAAGAGCAGATAATTTTTTCTGAAAAACGAATCTTTCGATTCAGAATCAGTTCTGTCACATGACATTCTGACCGTCTTCCTTTCCGGAACAAGATTCACTTGCTAAAAACTGTAACTGTGGCAGAACTTCTTTCTCTCACTTTTCAAACTAACATACTGTAGTACCGTAGTTCCCGTACATCTTGTTCAATTTAGAGATACATTGTTATTGTAACTGTCACATAACTGTTAAAATGAAGCGGCGTGAAAGTTGTATAAAAATCAATGCTTGTTTTTTGCATGATATTTTTCTTTATCTATTTAAAAAATCAGACGTGATTGTGTCGCAGGATTGTATTTAAACATGTTAAGGTGATTTCAACGTTGTTTTGAAACTACGTAAGCAGGTTGTTGACAACACAACTTGTCTTTATTTGGCCTTAGTAAGCGAGTCAAACGGTTAAGAATTTAGAGAATTTTGACCCCAAATTTTCCTAACTTTACTCAATCATGTAAATTTGTCATGCTCATTTATGTACTATATAGTACAGGATACTTCAGCATTTTAAAATCATTGTACACTGGATACTTTTCTGAAAGGTAAAACCCTTTTTACAATTGTTTTAATGTATGTATTATTAATGTATCTATGTAAGACATGATTATTGTATATACCTACCAAAGTCACATATATCATATAAAGTGTCCTTAGAACTATAGAAAAATAACATATAGGTATATAATGAATATAGCTTATACCTTATAGGTAATGAACTATGATCGAAGGAATAACACACCTTACGGCTTGTTAGAACTACTGTATTCACGCGATGGTTTGTTTGCCTCACAGTTCTATACTATGATTGTATAAAGTTATTATAAATAAAAAAGTATACTGAAAATGTAATGAAATAATCAACTGGGAAGATATACATGCTCTTGTATGGTGTGTATCTTTTCAAAGA
Source organism: Saxidomus purpurata (assembly GCA_022818135.1). NCBI lineage: Eukaryota > Metazoa > Mollusca > Bivalvia > Venerida > Veneridae > Saxidomus > Saxidomus purpurata. The sequence goes on along the minus strand of JAFMSR010004124.1, from coordinate 5,453 downwards.
GTACTGTACGTGAATTAAATAAAATTCCTAGACTGTATACTTACTTCTTAAGCATGTTATTAGTTTAACAAATACATTTAAACATGTTAAAAAGTTCTAAGAACTACTACCATGTTCTGTCCGTGCTTCTATGTAGGAAATTTGAAAAGAAATCACATGTACATTAAAGCATTTACAATGTATTTTTATAAGTTTTCTTGTGCTCTCAGACGGTGTAAGACATTCTCAGACGGTGTAAGACATTCTCAGACATTCTCAGACGGTGTAAGACATTCTCAGACGGTGTAAGACATTCTCAAGTCTTAGTTTGACTACAGCACAGCACACATGCTATATATTCTTTTTTCTGAAGCATAACATTTTTGATTACGTTGATAACAAATACATGTAAATTATGTCTCATGTCAATAGTGTGACAGAGTGACTAGACAGTTGGAAGGTGACGCATTTTGATGAAATTTTGTACGTGTGACAAGCCGCGGGCAAACGATTTTTTAAGATAATTCTTTATTTCCTCCATTAGAAGGAAGTTTATTACATTAAACATATGAATCAACATAAAATGTATACAAATACAAACATGTATTATATAATACAGATGAGAGGACATGCTACATTTCTAATTTGATTTTGATTTGAAAGGGATTTTATCAAGGTCCGTTCAAAAGCTAAATTTTTAGCTTGTGTTTTGGATGAGACCCCGTACATTTCTAATTTGTCAAACGATGATTATATATATAGACGTTAAGCACGTTGATTGTCTGTCTCAATGGCGAACGAAATATTTAGCCAAGACGCTGAACTAGTGTGACGACAACACATACATCTTAAAACTTCCTCCTCGTACCCTCTCAATACGATCAAAAACGAAACCGTTAATGGTGGTAAAAAGAGAGAAATCATGTACATGGATTATACACCAGTAAGAAAATACACAGGGTAAAATAATACAATGCCTTTCTGACAAATATCATGATTTCTTCGTTGTTGTTTTTTTTTACGAACAGTTACTGTCATTTAATCCATATACAATATGAAAGTAAAAAATAATGTTTGGCAAAATATTACATGGATTTGATCTGGCGTCGAGTTGCAAACCAATTGTAGGCATCTACATATCTTGGTCAGATAAGTAGTTTTTTTATACAATGTCAGTGGAATTCTATGGCGAGCCGTTTTACAATAATAATAATAATAATAATAATAATAATAATAATAATAATATAATAATAATATATAATAAAATCTTTATTTCAAGAAGGTAGCACAAATAGACATTTATACAAATTTGTATAATATATACATCACAATTTTATTGCGGCCTTCCATTAATTACAGACAAACGCACATACATATACATACATTCACAAAATTGCACACATGCAGGTACAAACACTTTCTCACAGTCACACTTTAAACTTGGTTTTATACAAAACCCATACAAATTATAAAGTATATTTCTTATGAATTAGGGTCCGTGTATGTCTACCACTTATAATTGACAGACACTCAGAAAAATAGCATCATGACAGAATAGAATATATCTACCACGTATAGATGTAACTTCATTATAAACTAAATGTGTCACTTGTAAGTATATTAGTTTTAATTATGTAACAAATTCTTTTTGAACAACGTTACAGATCAACAATGACGAATATGCAAGACATTATTAGAATATGCACTGGAATAAAGTGACAACAGGAATATTAACTTTAATGTCACCACCGGTCTTTCGTATTATAGAGATATCTCTGTAAGTTTTGAAGCTTACAATTTTAAACCAAGAGATATTTTGTCAAGAGATAGCTTGGGGTTTGGGGTTAAGGACACTTTTTATGTTTTTATAGATAGTTAGATACAGACCAACGTCTCCACCTCTTAACAACACCAAAGGGAACATCAATTTTTTTGTTTGGTCTGTGAGAGGGTTGTTGCTCTGGGGAGGTTAATTTGTTCAGAAATCACTGCTTTTGGGAAATAAAAAATATGGCCGTCCAGTGGGAGAGAGGGTATTTGGTCTTCTGAGGGCGCTTTTTAGAGAGGTTGGACTGTATATCTTAAAGATATAGCACTATTAATTTAAGAGCTGTCTGTATATAGGTTCGTGATACTACTTTATGTTTTTATAGATAGCATACTTATTTATTTGGATTGTTTAATAAAGCCATGATAAGACAAAAAGTACTCTCTTGAAATAGCGACCGCTTTCAACGTCAGATTGTGATAAGGCCGTGATACCTTTTAGTGGGGGTATAATTATAGGTCCGTGGGAATACAACCAGTTCATGGGCACAGGCGGTTTTGTTTGTACAAAAGTGCAATTGGTCTGTACAACCGTAGACATGTATCTTTTCAGTTGCAGAAATTTAGGCCGTGATACCCTTTTCGTGGGGCATGTGCATAAATTTTTGGTTTATATACCCTTTCAGTGGGGCATGTGTAATATAGGCCGTGATACCCTGGGGGGGTGGGGATGTATAGGCTTACCCTTTTCAGTGGGGCATGCGTTTATTGGCCCGTGATACCCTTTTAGTGGGGCATGTGTATAATTATAGGCCCGTATACCCTTTTCAGTGGGGTGGGCATAATATAGGCCCGTGAAACCCTTTTCAATGGGGCATGTGTATAATTATAGGCCCTGATACCCTTTTCAGATGGGGCATGTGTATAATTATAGGGATACCCTTTTCAGTGGGGCATGTGTATAATTATAGGGATACCCTTTTCAGTGGGGCATGTGTATAATTATAGGCCCGTGACACCCTTTTCAGTGGGGCATGTGTATAATTATAGGCCGTGATACCCTTTTCAGTGGGGCATGTGTATAATTATAGGTCCGTGATACCCTTTTCAGTGGGGCATGTGATATAGGCCGTGAACCCTTTAGGGGCATGTGTATAATTATAGGCCCATACCCTTTTCAGTGGGGCATGTGTATAATTATAGGCCCGTGATCCCCCTTTTAAAGTGGGGCATGTGTATAATTATAGGCCCGGATACCCTTTTTGGGGCAGGGGGGGTGTGTATAATATAGGCCCGTGATATCCCTTCGTGGGGCATGTGCTATGGCCCATACTTTTCAGTGGGGCATGTGTATAATTATAGGCCCGTGATACCCTTTTCAGTGGGGCATGTGTATAATTATAGGCCCGTGATACCCTTTTCAGGTATTTTTTTTTTTTTTTGGGTCCTGTGGGGCATGTGTATAATTATAGGCCCAATACCCTTTTAATGGGGCATGTGATAATTATAGGCCCGTGATACCCTTTTCAGTGGGGCATGTGTATAATTATAGGCCCGTGATACCCTTTTCAGTGGGGGATGTGTATAATTAAGGGGGGCGTGTCAGTTTCTTTTTAGTGGGGCATGTGTATAATTATAGGCCCGTGATACCCTTTTCAGTGGGGCATGTGTATAATTATAGGCCCGTGATACCCTTTTCAGTGGGGCATGTGTATAATTATAGGCCCGTGATACCCTTTTCAGTGGGGCATGTGTATAATTATAGGCCCGTGATACCCTTTTCAGTGGGGCATGTGTGTGATACCCTTGGAGCATAATTATAGGCCCGTGATACCCTTTTCAGGGTAATTTAGGCCGTGATACCCTTTCAGTGGGGGATATGTATAATTATAGGCCCGTGATACCCTTTTCAGTGGGGCATGTGTATAATTATAGGCCCGTGATACCCTTTTAATGGGGCATGTGTATAATTATAGGCCCGTGATACCCTTTTCAGTGGGGCATGTGTATAATTATAGGCCCGTGATACCCTTTTTAATGGGGCATGTGTATAATTATAGGCCCGTGATACCCTTTTCAGTGGGGCATGTGTATAATAGGCCCGTATACCCCTTTAAATGGGGCAGTGTATAATTAAGGCCCGATACCCTTTTAATGGGGCATGTGTATAATTATAGGCCCGTATACCCTTTTCAGGGGGGGGGGGGGGGGGGGGGGGGGGGGGGGGGTTTTTTTTTGGGGGGGAAAGGTAAAAAAAAAAAAGGGGTACGTTTAATGGGGCATGTGATACCCTTTTTGGCGGGGCTGTGCATTATAGGTCCGTGTACCCTTTTAATGGGATTAATATATAGGCCCGTGATACCCTTTTGATGGGGCATGTGTATAATTATAGGTCCGTGATACCCTTTTTTGTGGGGCATGTGTATAATTATAGGCCCGTGATACCCTTTTATGTGGGGGCATGTGTATAATTATAGGCCCGTGATACCCTTTTTGTGGGGCATGTGTAATAAAGGCCCGTGATATCCTTTTTGGTGGCATGTGATAATTATAGGTCCGTGATTTTTTGGTAGCTTCCTAATTATAGGCCGTGATACTTTTTTGGTGGGGCATGTGTATAATTATAGGTCCGTGATACCCTTTTGGTGGGGTATGTCATCGGATTCACAGTCATGTACTAAGCTGCTTTACAAAACAAATCATTTATAACTCAGTGATAAAGATCATTCTTCATGGATTTCCTGTGTCGGCTATATGATAAAAATAAATAACAATAAAAATGTGTTTGTCATTGCAGGGTTTTCAATGATTTTCATACACGAGGATGCACCCCCAAGAGGACCAAAAGTTGCTGAAGGGATGCGATATACACGGCAATTCATTATGCCTCTGGTAGAAAATACACTTGAAATGGAGGCGTCACGTCTGTTACCGGATATGACTGAAATTCGCCGATTTTATCTTTATACTTTGTCACGTGATCTTCAACGTAACGGGAATGTTGTTGTTTTGAGGTCTGCCAATTTTAACTATTTTGTGCTGGAGATATCATGCAATCATGAATATGACGGTTCACCCAGAATATTCTTAACAATTGACAATTTCTATGGCAACGAAGAAGATCTCGTTTTCCGTGGGAGAGTGTGGGATTCTGGCCTTGGACTGGTATACAATGCTCTAAATTTAGTTGATAGACTAAGTTTTTATTTTCGGTTTAAAAATAACGCCATGCGTTTTGCAGACAAGTATTTGACTCTCTTAGGTATTGGGCACTATAGATGCGTGCATGACTTTGAAAGAATTTTACTCATGGCGTACGGACTAAGCGCTGCAGAAATATTCCTTGATCTCTTTTTCCATTCCCGGAGGCCAAACCAGAGAAAAACAACGGTGTGCACGAGGACTCAAATAACAACATTAGAGAAAGCATTTTTCTGAAGAACTATTAAAGCAAAGTTCTCTAAGCAAAGTGTAATATAGCTTTCCCTAGCAGGCACATAAATGACACCCCGAACAATAACGTCATGACGATATGTTCCCTACATGTTTTGTCCCTTATTTGATTTACCTTACTTTGGATTTTTTCGGGTGGTCAAATTTTCGTCGTATTTACCCAGAACATGGTGGTTTTATTGTGTGCGTGTATTGTTCGGTAGTATTGGTATTTATTTTATTACAATATTTTTAAGGCTGCCTCAATATGTGAA
>JAFMSR010004123.1:0-10405 GCA_022818135.1 Saxidomus purpurata | reverse complement strand
GGAGTCTAACTTGTGTATTTTGTAATTTAGGGTCATATGATTAAAGGTCAAGGCCACAGGGGCCTGAAATGGGAAAAAAATCTTGTCTACTGTTCATCTTCAAAACCCCTTGGTGGAATTTCATCAAACTTGGTGGGAAACATCAGTATGAAGTGTAGTTGTGCATATTATAGTTAGGTTTCACTTTGGCCCAGTGAATTCTTTCCTTCGGGGGTGAAGATCATGCGAGAGACATGTATTTAAAAAAAAAAAACAATTCTAGTCTTTCATTGAGTTATCAGACTTCTTTTTTCACATATTGTGTACATAAAACTGTTTGTCCACACTAATTTTTTGTTACCGCTAGCCAGATTACAACATAAATTGACACAAATGATTAGTTCCAAGCTTAGTTGTATCAATTGCTAGTATGTTTAAACTGTATAAATTCAATTGAATTTCTATCTTTTTTATGCCCCCGAAGGGTGGCATATTAAACGCACCGTCTGTCCGTCCGTCCGTGCGTCCCCACTTACAAATTCGTGTCCGGACTGTAACTTTGTCATGCATTGAAGGATTTTAAAATAACTTGGCACACATGTCTAGCACATCAAGACGACGTGTCGCGTGCAAGACCCACATCCCTACCTCAAAGGTGAAGGTCACACTTGGAGTATGAAGGTTATGGAATCCTCTATATATGCACACATTCGTGTCCGGACTGTAACTTTGTCATGCATTGAAGGATTTTAAAATAACTAGGCACACATGTCTAGCACATCAAGACGACGTGTCGGTGCAAGACCCACATCCCTACCTCAAAGGTGAAGGTCACACTTGGAGTATGAAGGTTATGGAATCCTCTATATATGCACACATTCGTGTCCGGACTGTAACTTTGTCATGCATTGAAGGATTTTAAAATAACTTGGCACACATGTCTAGCACATCAAGACGACGTGTCGCGTGCAAGACCCACATCCCTACCTCAAAGGTGAAGGTCACACTTGGAGTATGAAGGTTATGGAATCCTCTATATATGCACACATTCGTGTCCGGACTGTAACTTTGTCATGCATTGAAGGATTTTAAAATAACTAGGCACACATGTCTAGCACATCAAGACGACGTGTCGCGTGCAAGACCCACGTCCCTAGCTCAAAGGTCAAGGTCATACTTAGAGTTTGAAGGTAATGGATTCCTCCATATAAGCATATATGCACACATTCGTGTCCGGACTGTAACTTTGTCATGCATTGAAGGATTTTAAAATAACTTGGCACAAATGTCTAGCACATCAAGACGACGTGTCGCGTGCAAGACCCACGTCCCTAGCTCAAAGGTCAAGGTCATACTTAGAGTTTGAAGGTAATGGATTCCTCTATATAAGTATATATGCACACATTCGTGTCCGGACTGTAACTTTGTCATGCCTTGAAGGATTTTAAAATAATTTGGCACAAATGTCTAGCATATCAAGACGACGTGTCGTGTGCAAGACCCTTATCCCTACCACAAAGGTCAAGGTCACACTTAGAGTTTATAGGTAATGGAATCCTGTATATATGCATACATTTGTGTCCGGACTATAACTTTATTATGCTTTGAAGGATTTTAAAATAAATGTGCACAAATGTCTAGCACATCAAGCGGATGTGTCGCGTGCAAGACCCAAGTCCCTACCTCAAAGGTCAAGGTCACACTTAGTGTTTAAAGTAATGGAATACTGTATGCATGATTACTCTGTCATGCATGGAAGGATTTTAAAATTACATAGCACATTTATTGAGCACATGGAGAGGACACAGACTGTGAGGCACCTCTTTCGGGGGCATTCGTCACTTGTGAGGGACAGCTCTTGTCTAAATATTGATACATACAGTGTACATTGAGATATTTTTGGCATGCTATTTCTCAGCAATCAGCTTGTGAAATTTTGTAAAAAGTCACATAATAAGTACCAAGCTTAGTACTGTTGAACATATTGCCGGGATAAGTTATGGACTGAAATTTCATGACACTTTACAAAAAAGCAACCATACTGCACCAATATATAGTGCTCTAGTAAGCTCAATACTTGACTGTGTCCAAACGGATTGAAGCGGCTAGCAAAAGGTTAGAATAACTGTGTCAAGGTAGCATCTGCTATTCATCACCTTTAGTAATAGCTCTAGTTTCAGATTTATTAGCTACTAATACTTATTTCATGGAAATGATTAAGAATTTTCAATTTGCTTTTATTAAAAGGACTTCCACTACATCCAGACTATTAACAATTTAATATAAGCAATAAAAAAGCAAGGAATGGTTTTTTTTCGTTATATATTAAGTGGATTTACACTTGTACCACACCTAATTAGTCAAACATGATTTGTTGCGCCTGTGCCAGTGTAAGTGATACCACCTTTGAGATCTTGTTTTATAATGACCTTGACAAACCAGAAATAAATATCATTACTTAATTACATGTAGGACAGATGTGCTTGGAATTGGTGATTGTGTATGTTTTTGTTGCTAATTTTTAGCTTCCATATGCAAAAGGTTGGACATGAACTAAACCACTTGACAGATGTCTGTCAGTTGGCATTCTTAATAAATTTGAACACAATATCTTGTACAAGTTCAGTATAGCACTAGATCTGACTGATATGTCGGTGCCACCTGATTTGACAAAATCGCTAAATTTGATTGTTGAAGTCGCCTTTGTTGAGCAATCATAACAAAGCCTGGTATTCAATAAGAAAGAAAGAACTTTGATAATAGACTAGATTGGACAAGTTTGTCAAAAGCTGCAGGCCCCTTCTTTGATACAATGCCTTATCTACCCTTGTTTATCTTCTAACAAATTCATTTCTCCACCAATCTTTGTCATAATTTACAAAGAATGCACATGCTTTTCAAAGATCTCATGCAAGTTAATTTAGGTTAGAATGGAAAGGTTTTTACTAGAGTTATGTCCCTTTGCTATATCAATAATAGCACTGTTCCCTCTCAATATTTGGTATTTTTGTACATGTAAGTTGGTGCAGATGAGCAATATATATAAATACCATGGTGGCCCTTATGCTTGTTTCAATTGCTAAAGGTGGATGAAGGTGCATTAGTAGTTCTATATTTACTCATTGAATTAGAATATGTTCACAAATGATAGAACCATGATTGTGTTCAGTAATTGCCTGAATTTTTTCTGTAGAAATTGGATGTTGCAAAATTCAAAGACAAGGAATTCTGACAAACTGTATGGGCTCCTGGTATCAGATTAATATGGGACATAAGAATGAAAAAAGGGATCAAAAGTTTTCCAGTCCCATATCCAAGGAAACATTCTAATATTGTTACGTTTTCATATTTTCCAGACTTCCATGTTCATTTGTGACCTACACACTACTGGGCTCGTACACGGCACAGTCAGAGCTTGGAGATTACGATACGGAGGAATTTGGTAGTGGTTATAGATACCTGAAAGACATTCAGTTTGCACCTCATCAAGATAAGGAGTTACTGATGAAGATTGCTGAGCTGCATAGACAACATAAGTAATTTATTTTGTTCTTTTTTGCCTGAAAACATTTTAGAATGTGCTATTGCTACAGATCTTTGTTGTGTTTTTGACTTTCCTTACTTGATTACTGTAAATTTGGTTATTTCTGCATTGCAAGATTTCTTGAAATTGCTTCTAACAGTGTGAAGTATTTATGAGCTTGTAAGTTTGCAAACTGGCATCTAGAATCATCAGGAATAAGTTTGCTAATTTTTTTAATTGCAAATCTTTGCTCTTTTAACAAATTGGGGAAGAGTACCCAATTAAGAAAACTTTGCATTGTAGGTCTAGATAGGTACATGAAATGATTGATATCGTAAGATCATTTTTGACACCTTTAGATAATTAGAGAATATCTGTGTCAACAATAAAAAGAAGGGCTACCAACTTGCTCAATTACTTATCCTTTTGCAAGAATAATTATAGTTTAGCCAGGCAGTAATATTTATTGTTGTGTTCATTTGTAGACTTTAACCAGAAGTTTTAGACTTGGGTCTCTTTTATACCTATGTATACGTCTGATATTAACATAGTAATTGAAATTGCAACACTTAAGGTCACTAATCTGTGGTCATGTACTAAGCCATGTATACTTTTCAGATGACCAAGTTTAATTTATGTTTAGCTGGTGTCCTTTTAAAATTACGCTGATAAAATTAGGGATCAACAATAGTGTTGCATTAGAGCACTAGTGTTGTTCTGTAGGGAATTGTTGCTGGTTGGGATAAAGACAGCTGGTCATTTACCATAAGTAACTTGCTCTTGGCACTCAGCTATGAATAATTTGAAGAAGTCTAGTTTTGAGTAATGTTTGATTGCAGAGGACAGACACCTGAAGAGGCTGAGTTACATTTCCTGGAAAATGCAAAGAAGCTTGCTATGTGTGGGGTTGAATTACATCCTGCTAAGGTATGTATGGCACAAATTTCTATAAAACATAGGCAGATGTAAAGGCTGTTGAAATTTGTACATAGTGGATTTCCATTTAATTTAAATAAAATCTTGTCAAGGTCTTTACATAGTGGATTTCCATCAGACCTTGTCAAAATTGTGTTCTATACAGCTTTGAAAAAAGGGAGAGACATCATTTTTCTCAAACAGGCTGATTGAACCATACAGTAAATTTACATAAGTGAGCTCTTACCTTACTATTGGCTTTGAAACCAGTGTAGATCTTGATCAGTCTATACAGTCTGATCTAATCACTATTGATTCAGTATGTTTTCACCCATTTTGGCAATTTAAGGTATTGTCCAAATTGAAGGATAAACTAGTCCATTTCAGTAAGTGAGCATGGTCGAGGTTAAAAGGTAGTATTTTCTGTAACCAGCTATATTTATACATGTTGCAGGATGCTGAGGGCAAAGATATACAGCTTGGTGTTTGTGCAAGTGGACTCATTGTATACAAGGACAAACAACAAGTCAACCGATTTGTGTGGCCCAAAGTGCTTAAAATATCTTACAGACGCAATAAATACTACATCAAGATACGACCAGGAGAGGTAATACTGAAAAAAAGCTGGATAATTGAATTTCTGGATGAAACTGGTCAGCTGGTGGAGAAAACTGCTTGTAGATACCTTATGTAATAGAATTTTACCATTGAAAAAGAATGACAAAAATCCAATAAAATTTTCAATGATAATCTAAATTCCAAGGTTAGCTGCGACTATAAACAATCTAAAAAAAAATGTTTGTTTGGCTTACGAGTTTACTGTTTACTTTATACAAAATTTATTTTAGTTTGATCAGGAAGAAAGCTTTCAAAGCTTATCGAATCACTCTCAAAAACTAATTACAAATGTTATCACGTTCAAAAGACAGAGCTAGCTGTTTTCTTCGATAGTTAGACTGCAAATATTGCATGCATTTATTGGTGTATAGAATTTGCCAGTAAGCTTAATTGTTTGGCAAAACCAGTACTATTAAATAAAGTTGTGTCCCTAGCAGAACTTGAAATGGTAGTCTTTAGGCCTTATTGGCTGATGTCTTGTCTGTTGTAACACAACTATACTTACATATACGGAAGTTATAATGACATTATTGTAGACTTAACAACTTGACAATTACTTTAAGTTGGGTTATTCTTGCATGACGAAAATTTCTCAATTTATGAGTAGAGACACTTATTCTTTAATTCTGAATACGCAAAAGGATAATTCTCAAATGGTAAATCTATGAGAAATGAACTTTTTGCAAGATTTTTGAATTAGCGATGTGAGAATTTTGCAAAAAAATAGCGATGATTAAATTATTCCAAATATTACCAATGAACTGTACTTCCTGGGTGTCTGACTAGCATACTGAAAGAGATTTTCCAAGTTGAAGTCCTTTATTCACTGAAGAGATTTAAACGCCTATACCTCAAGACTAATATTCCTAGCACTCTTCCTTCAAATTTCCTGTGATGTTGTAAGGACATGAAGGGTAGTTTACACTATTAGCTTCACAGGATTAGTTGATACTGGTGAGAAATCTGGAATAAACGCTAGGTTAGGCTGCTTGACAACTTGGTCTGTTAACACATCACACATAGAAACTGGAAGGCTCTGGTTCAAGTCTTGGTTGTAGTAGCTCTCCATGGTGTGATGATTAGATAATAATTCTTTCTCAATGTCAGTGGGCATCCACTGTTACACTCTTCAGTAGTGGAGGAATAAAGATACCTGCACTCTTCAGTAGAGGAGGAATAAAATGTATTAGCATGTTGGAAGCGAAAAATGTGTGTGCATTTGCTTTGATCTGATTCATACTGGTTAGAAGAGCAAGAGACAGGCATAGTTATTGTCCCTAAACTGGTGACAGATTGTTGGAAGGTTTAAGTTTGTCAACTACATGAATAAGTGTCATATGCTTAATATTTAAAATAGGTCATGATTTCAATACAAACATGCTTGAAATGAAAACTTTGTTTTTCAGTTTGAAACATTTGCCAGCTTGATAGGATTTAAATGTCCGAATGTAAAGTTTGCCAAGCGTCTGTGGAAGATCAGTGTTGAGCATCATTCTTTCTTCAGGTAAGTTTGTTTCATTGTTTACCTGCCCCCTCTCTTAAAAGTTGGGGTCACTACATCAATTTTTAAAAACAGTTGTAGTTTCTATTGTTGTCATTTAGGCATTCATTTTCTTTCCATTATCATGAAATTCAGTCATAAAATATTAATATGCATCTAGAGATGAGCTGGTTAGAAACCCAGAGGTAGTCTCATGTATATCAGTGCTATACACTGGGCACATAGAAAAGAACCAAGAGGTCTATTCGTAAAAGAGCTAGGGTCTGGTACCCAGATTCCTTTGTTTCTGCATCTGTCGCTCTTCAACCTTCACCTGTCGAGAGTCTTGGCAAGTTCACCGAGGGAGAAGTCCCAGGGTAGGCCTGGACTTATAAACAAAGAGAAAAAAAATTAATATGCTCTGACTTCATCTCATAATGTTATCTTGAACTCTTATACTAATTTATTTTATTTTAGCTCGATTGTGAGGAAAGCTTGTAGCTTATAGAGTCACTCTCAAGTCCGCTTCCTGGAATAACCAGTAATGGTGTCATATGAGGAAGTACGGTCGTGACCCCAGTGGGGCTCGAACCCGCAACCTCCGGGATGAGTGGCCGACACCTTAACCTCTACACCACCGCTCCCCTTGAACTCTTGTGAACCTATCATAAAAATGTATGTTATAAGTTGAGTAGGCAAACAGATATAAACAGTTTTTTCTTCAAAATAGGTTTAGGGAACCAGAAGTTCACAAAAGTACAAGCTTTTTACCAAGATTTGGTTCCCGCTTTCGATACTCCGGAAGAACGCAATTCCAGACAAGGCAAATTGTTGCAGAGGAAAACAGGGATGCTCCATACTTTGACCGAGTGCTGAGTAAGAGAGGAACTTTTAGTGGTCGCACAGACAACATGAGGAAAAGGGATGAAGGTACTTTGATATCCATCTCTTAAAGATACTGACACTTTGAGGATGTTTGTATTCCTTATGTGATCAAAAACATCTATACAATTACCACATTTTACCAGTAACTTATCCAGAGCCTTCCTTGGGTTTTAATTGGTAGGACCCATGTCCCAACCCTGCTCACCAAGCTCAAGGTCAGACTTAGGGGTCAGTGGTTTGATTCCTGTCCAATCAGTATTATCTGTTCCCCTTGAAGGATTTTCATGAAAGTTAGTCTGAACTCATGTTTTAACCCGGTCAGCTGAAGGTCACACTTGAAAGGTCATTCATTTTTCCTGTCTGCTCCATATCTTTGTAGCCCCTTGAAGGATTTTAATGAAATGTAGGACAGATGTTCATTTTACCAAGATGTGCAGAACCATATTCAAACCCTACAGCTCAAGATCAAGGTCACACTGAGGGTCAAAAGTCATGAGACTATATTTCTTAAACATTTGGAAGGGTTTTCTTGAAAGTTGTGTCTGCATGTTAGCTCATGAAAACAATCAATGTCAGTGTCACACTCAGGTGTCACAGGTCATAACACTTTACCTCCTTAACCGTTTAAAATATTTACATGAAACTTAGAGCAAATGTTTAGATTATTAGTATGACATGAAATCATGTGTTTTTACTGTGCCAGCTTATGGTCAAGGTCACAATTCAGTGTAAAAGGTTATGAGACTATATCTCCCAAGCCATTTGAAGGATTTTTATGAAACTTTAGTCAAATGTTAACCATATCGTGATGATGAGCATAATTTGTATATTGGCTATCTTGGTTAATCATATAGTTATTGCGGTAAGGGTAATGAGAGAAGCCATTTCTTGTGACAAGGCATTTTTGTTGAGATATTTTACTCCCATTCAGTGATATCTCTAGTTTTATCTTACCATTTAGTAAATAGAATTTTGAGACATGCGTATTTCTCATTTCCTTTTTTGTTCATTTTTAGATTTTTGTTGCAGAATTTAATTCATCTCTTTGACATCTTTTTTTGTACTGTATTGTAGATAGGCAAAGGAAACGAGATGATATGAGGCGCCAGCCAAACCCACCACAGACTAAGATGCCACCATCTGAATCTCCCAATAAGCCACCCCCAGAACCAAAGAGGACACCTCCAGAGCCTAAACATGCTCCTCCAGTGGCACCAAAACCAGACAAACCAAGACCTCACCCGAGAGGTCCACCTTCAGTTGACGATAATGTTTCTATTGATAGAGATAGAGGTTCTCTTAATGATTCATTTGATGACGTTCCAGACAGAAGAAGCAAAATGGAAAAAATACATGCTGTAGCTACTCCACTGGCTGCATTGATGCAGTCCAAAAAAAGAACATGATGAGCATGTAGAAGAACATCATAGAGAGGAAGAAAGTCGCCATCGTGATCGTCATGATGACGATCATGAACAGTCATTTGACCATGAGGTTGGTAAATCTAGTCAGACTAACCCAACTAATTGTGCTAATCAGTCAAACAGAATTAATAAAGCTAAAGGTGCAGCCTATAGCCAGGTGAATGAAAAAGATAATATCAGGAAGACCAAAAGTAAATCTGTTGGGGATAATTTTGGAAGTGCAAAAGGTTATGTTTTTTCTTACCCAGCTTCTTCATATGAGTCAGTAACTTCACATGGTGATTATAATGCAAGTAATGATTGTTTAGATGGGCTTAATAAAAGGGTTGGGAGTACTCAGAACTTAAGGTATAATTCACAAAATGATAAAGTCGCTGAATCTGAACCACTTTCACACAGCGTATCTGCAGAAATAGTTTATTCTGACATCCCAAAAAACCTTTATGATGAAATTGGTCCGTCAAAATCTGAAGGCATATATGCAGAAATTGATGACATTAAAAGTCAGGTTGATAAAATAAGGAACACACAAGGTGCTGATATTTATTCTGAAATATCTGATGCTGGTGACAAACTACCAAAACATGTTGAAAGACCATTTGCTGATCCTAAAATTCATGGTAGAAGAAGTAAGTACTTTAAAGAAAACCAAAAGTTAAATTCCCCAAATAAGTCTTTGTCACTTGAGTCTGAGCATGAACTTTACAGAAAACCAAAAGAAATTTCACATGATGATAACAAAAGTAAGCCTTATTTTAAGAATTCAGTGCAAACCAAAAATGAAGACTTAGAAGGGTCAAGCTCACCGAATTTGTTAGGAGACAAACTGAAAACTGCTCAATTGCCTATCTATGCCAAAATAAATAAACAAAACAAAAGAAGAAATAATCAGTCCACCAATACATCTTCAGGTTATTCTGAAACTTGTAAGGAAGGTAATGAAGTAGTACCTAGTTCAAATGAGGGCACAATGTTAAAAGAGGAACTTAAGATGTACATTTTAACTCCTGAGAAAGTAAATTCAAGAAATTCAGATTCAGGTGACTTTAAAGAAATTAATAATACCAACTCTGATGTCAGTGAGGCCTTACATAAAATCAATGAGAATACTGATGTAAAAGACTATAAGGCATGTCCTTTTAATGATTGTTTGAATGTTTCATCAGAAAATGCAGAATATGTTGTTCATGATAGACTGTCAGAAGTTCAGCATAAGTCTGAAATTACAAGTAAAGCAGGTGAAGTTTCCAAAACCAAAACTGAACCATCACAGCAAGGAAATCAAAATGAAATGGCAGAACCTTGGGCAGAAAATGAAGGTACTGCTGGAATGTCTTTTGAGCAATCTGTAAAAGTATTGTCCTTGTCTTCTCTAGAAGATTCAGAGTCAGTCCACAATACTTCTTCTGTTGTTTCGGATGAACAAGGTCTTATTTCAGAAATTGAAACAGAAGAAATAGAACTGGATGTTACAAAACGTTTTGAAAGCAATTCATTGTCTTGCCTTTATAAGCTTACTTTCGATGATGTTTCGAACAATGGAGCAGAAAGTTTGCACGTAGATGATGATGAATTAGAAAG
>JAFMSR010004122.1:0-10417 GCA_022818135.1 Saxidomus purpurata | reverse complement strand
GAAGCCAGAAAATAGGAGAAATTTACCTGACTGCAATTTCCAGCCAGTATAGCCAAATGTTGTATTTGATTGGTTACCAAATAGTAGGCCAATCACGGCGACCAATGAGATCTAAGTGTGATTGACCTAGTTTGTATGTCTGGATCGTGGTAGCCTAACAGTTTTTAGAAAATTTTGATACTAGATGTTATATGTGTTTGTTTTGTAAAGTAAAAATCCCCTTTAATAAAGTGTTGTCCTATTTTTATTTTGCTTAGCTTTTTGTGATGATAAAAAATTTAATTGTCCTGAATGATAGAATAAAATGTTGTCCGAAAAGATGGTTTTACTTATTCGAACAAGTTAAAAAGTATGCATGAAAGTTTGACTTATGTTTCTACTCTGAAATTTTGAAAATATAAAAACCCCTTAAAACCCAAATAAGCCAGCAACCGCACAGGCTACTTGTTAACTTTACTTCTTTAATTATAATGGTGTACAATAGAAAATTATAAAGAGACTTGTACTAGTTGGTTGTTTACTACCGGAGCTAGAAGCAAAAATCGGAGCCAGGAGAGACAAAAATGATTAACCAATCAGCAGGGTGCTAATGGCCGCCAGTTCGGTCTACTACTGTTGAAAAAGCACAGTCATTAATGTAATTATTTGAATCATTTGTATCATAAATTAGATAAAGTGCCAAAATTTGTTTTTAAATATATGAATGTTGCTGTAGATCATGAGTTCGTAAAATAGAAATTTTATTAAAATTTTGTGGAATTTTGGTGAGAAATTCTTTTTAATTGTTTCAGAAGGAAATTTTAATTTTAATCTGTTAATCTGTTTTATTTTTTACTTATAAATAATAAAAGAAGTAAGTGTAGATCATGATTTGCATGATCGGCGATTCGGTCCTCGGACAGATGCTGGTGAACTACTATTCCTGATCCTGGTTGACTAACCAGTACTTTTCACATCTTCTTTGTTGTGAGTGATTGGGTTTTTCGTGCCTGAGTAAGATTGTTCTTAATGTAGTTTTGATCTTATATTACACATCTTTATTGGTTCGAAAATATAATTGCGAAAGTTAGATATGCTTTTCAAGATTAACATTGCTGTTCGTACTACTTGACCTGACCTACTTGTTGGTTTTGGGTGACCTACTGCGACTTTTAGTGCGCACGAACCGGATGGAGTTATAACAGGTGCGCGTTTGGCTTTTTTGGATCCGGCTATTTTTTGACAGTAGATTACTGCTTCCATTTAGGAAATAAGTAGTGTTTTATGCATTTTCTGCAATGTCTGGGGTATCTAGTTATAGGATCAATCACTGTTTTTGGTTAGTTATGACTTTTTATATGGGCATTAAGTATGCATTTTCTTGTTTAAGCAGTCATTAATTGTGATTATTTCTATTTTCTACGTTTTTCCAGTCATTGTCCTGGTGATTATTTTGGACATTTATTAGTTGTATGTTTGTTTTTGTAATCACCAGGGGTTTGTATATGCGTGGGTTATAATGGTATGTCGCCACAGACACTATTTTTTCCTATGTAGTATCAAATTTCTTACTCAGGCACTAGAACCGCTGAAAAGTAAAAATTTGTTAATTTCACATATTTCTATAAAATGACTAATAACTATCTAATCTACTGAGCTTCCGTCACATGTCAAGATGTCGGCTTTATACCGGGTTTGTCACGTGGTAGGTATTTGTAGTAATTATTCTATACATGTGTTTTTTATATATTTAGATAGAGAAAAAAGGATTTTTTGTCGATTTTGTTTAAATAAAGCTTTTTTCTTACGGTTTTTTGTGTTATATCTTTGGTCCTTGTTATTCTAAATATAATTTGGTCGAAATATAAACTGTCAATGTTTTGTATCCTTTATAAATTGTCATTTATGCTACAAAATTTTGGAAAATCGCGGAATAAATTATCTGTAATAAAATTGTCTAATGTTTTCAATCTTTTCTATTTTCATTTCAAATCTTTACTAAATCGTGCTTTATAGTTATGGCTAGGGTGTTGGGTAGCCCTTATCTAGTTCTAAAGTTTTTTGTTATAAAATTTTCATGTTTTCCGGAGGTATATGAATTCAGTGTTTTAGATATGTGTTTTGTCTCAAAGATTCACCTGAGGTGGGGGTTTGATGTCCTTGACCTTTCTGTACCGGAAGCTCATTCTTGTTAACATATATACATGTATAATAAAGTATACTAAACTACTTAAAGGTAAATTACAGGACACCCCTGGTTTACAGAGAGTGTGTTAGGGGTTTCTTAGTGTGGAAATATTTGTTTTATGTCACTAAAATGCGATACTGGCTTGCCTATTCTAATCTAATCTACGAAATAACATATCTACAATCTATAATAGACTTGCCATATCTACCCCTATGTACTTTTATCAAATATAGAGTTGTGTGAGTTGTGTGCTGTGTTCTGTATATAGGATCATAGAGCTCAGGGCTAGCACCATGCATTCCGCGCACCATGCTCCTGCAGAGTCCAAGTACCGTTTTTCCCCCATTGCGAGTTACGCATTATTTCGTTAAGGTGGGAGTCCCAAATAAAGGGTAAGATACGGTTTTTAGTCGATCTACACTTGCGCAGTCCGTGTACTACATCATACTTCCCCTTGGTCTTTTGGTACGACCGTGTGGGTGTGTGGGTTCGAGTGATTGCCGGGCGGCATTAACACTCCGTAAAAGTCACCTATGACGTTTGTGTTTTCAGTAGTGTGTATGTTTGTTCTGGTGTTTTGCCGAGCAGTCCATTATGTAATCGGTCCTAATCTATATTTTTTCATTGTATCCTATATTTTTGATAAATTCAAATACGGCCAGGCGAATATCTTGTGCTATTTCTTTTGGTGGATCTAACAGAGTTTTTTCCGTAATAGTTATTAGTTCTAATTTCAGAAGTTTTGTTTCAAATATTTTCCTTTCTTCCGAATATAATGGGCAGTGAAACATTAGATGGCCAAAATTTTCTATTTCGTTACAGTGTTGGCAGTTTTTGTCTTCTATGTATCGGTCCCCTTTAAGATAGCTACTTTTTAGTTTAAGTCTAGTATACATTGTGTCTATTTTTCTATCATGATGGTACGTTTGTAATTTGTTAGGCGGTTTAATATTAATTTCTATGTTATGTGTTGAGCAGTAAGTTTCCCATTGCTGTAGATATTTTTGTTTTACTTTATCTTTTATGATGCTGTAGACTTCCGGTACGCTGAGCTTAATATGAATTTCTGTACCGGAAGTGCTGCCGTATTTTGCTTTGTCGTCTGCTAATTCATTTCCGTTTATGCCCACATGACTTGGTACCCACATTAACTGAATTTCGTCCCCTCTATGTTTTATATCTGTGATTGTTTTTAGTATATTAAAGATCATTTCTTGTCTGTGAAATTGTCCTGATTTTATTGCCATTAAGGAACTAAGACTATCACTAATAATGACTGATTTTGTAATATGATTTTCTTTACAGTAAGTTATCGCATAATCTATTGCTGCTAATTCGCATGTAAATATTGAAACTTGATGTTGAAGCTTTAAACTCTTGTTGTGTAAGATTGTTCCGTCTTCTCCTATAACTACTATGCCCGCCCCTGCTATTTGTTTTGACGGGTCCTTACTTCCATCTGTATAAATTTGGGTAAAGTCTCTAAAGTGCCGAATAATGTTTAGATTTGCAATCATTTTGTTTCTTTCAGCGTTTTCAGATTTGTTAATTTTTCCTACTAGATCTAAATTGATCTCAGGCATTTCAATATTGATTAGTTGTTCATAGCACGGTTCTTGAATTTGGGTATCGCCTAGGCCGTATTCTGTAATTAGAGTTCTGATGTGTTGTGTGTAAGGTTTCTTTAAATTTTTGTTACTTTTGATTTTGTAAAAATATGCCGGGTGGTCGCATATATCGTCATTGATAGGTAAGTTTGGGCCCAGTCTGGAGCTTCTGGCCCAATATTTTAGTGCTTGAAGTTCTCTCTGTAAAGGTAGTGGGATCATAGCTGTTTCGGTATGTAATGGGAGAGTAGAGGTATGCCTCGGACATCCTATTATGGTTTTTAGTGCCCTATTTTGTATTCTTTGAACCTTTTTTAGTTGTGATTCTTTTGCGGAGGCATATACTATGCTGCCATAATTGATTTTGCTAAGGATGAGGGCCTTGTAAATGTTTAGAAGGCATTTTTTGTCTGTACCCCAAGATTTTCCCTTTACTGCTCTTATGATATTTAGATCTTTAAGACATCTTTTTGTCATATGTTCTATATGCATTTTCCATGATAGAGTTTTGTCAAAATACATTCCCAAAAATTTTGCGTGTTCATTATATGTGAGGTTCGTACCACATAACGTTAATTTCGGAAAGTTGTTGGCTCTTTCCGGAGGTTTTACGGACGGTCTATGTATTAATAACACTTGAGTTTTTGCTGGGTTAATTATGAAGCCCCAGGATTTGCTCCATTTTTCTATTGTATTCAAAACAGTTTGTGCTTTTTTTACTGCCTGTACCGGACTTAATGATGTTAGCCATGTGGCGGAGTCGTCTACAAATTGAGATATTTTAGCATTTATAGTAGGTTTTTCTCTGTTTAATTCGTTGATTTGTGTTTCAAAGGTATTCATCATGAGGCTAAAAATTATGGGGGACAGAACCGCTCCCTGGGGGCACCCATTTACTGTTTCCACTACCTCTGAGAGAGCTCCATTGTATTTTACCTTAATCTGTCTGTTTTGTAGAAAGCACCTTAACCATTTTATCATTCGTCCTTGTATTCCGGAGTTTTGGAGTTGCAATAGTGCTCCTCCGTTCCACATTTTATCGAAAGCATTACTAAGATCTAAAAATATAGCTATAAGATATTTATGTTCTGCCTGTGCGATTTTGCCATCTGATTCTAGTCGTGTAATATTGTCATCACATGAATGATGTGATCTGCATCCTGATTGGTATTTAGACATTATATTGTTTTTTTCCAAATATGCGCACAGCCTGGGTTTTATCATTTTTTGCATTAATTTTGTAAATGTTGATGTTAGAGAAATTGGTCTATAAGAGGCGGGTTCATTTTTGTCTTTATTAGGTTTTAGTAATGGAATGATAACTGCATGGTTCCAGCTTTCTGGCGTGGTGCCCTCTACCCATGATTGATTAAAAATTTGTAAGAGTGTATTTCTGCTTTCCTGTGGTAATTTTTTAAGTATTTTGTAATGTATCAGGTCTTCTCCCGGCGCACCGTCCTTGCAGTTCGACAAAGCTTTATTAAATTCAAATATAGTAAATTTTTGATTGTATTCTTGGGAGTTGTCATTATTTCTATTATTAATATGTTCATTAACTGCTCTGTTAATAATTATTTTGTTTACCAGAAAGTCTCTAGTGTATCCTTTATTACTACTGGCTTCAGCATATTGTTGGACTAATGCGTTAGCTTTTTCTTTTGGCTCAGTAATAATATGTTGTCCTATTTTAAATACTGGATTGCTTTTTGGTACTCTGCCTTTTACTTTGTTTACAAAATTCCAAACTTCTTTAGATGAGGTATTGCTTGTTATAGTTGAGCAGAAATTGCGCCAACTGTCTTGCTTTGCTTTTTTAATTATTCTTACTGCTCTTGCCCGGGCCATTTTAAATAGAATGAGAGTTATGGGAGTTTTTTCCCTTTTGTGAATTTTACGTCTAATTTCTCTACTTCGTATGGCTTCGTGGCATGCCTGTGTCCACCATACTTTTTTGATTCTAGTTTTTACAATTTTTGGTTTTGATTTTGGAATTGTTTTTTCTAAAATACTATTGAGTTTATCTAAGAATTCTTTGAAATTTTGTTCAACTGTTTGTTCTTTTATCTTATAATTCAATTCTGTCATGCATAAATGGTGAAATTCCATCCACTGGGCAGTGGATGCCATGTCTATGAGCCATTTTTCACTTATAATAGCATTTTCAAACCTTATTGGTGTTTCTATTATTGTTATTACAGGTAGATGGTCACTATTGAAGCTATTGTCGACTACAAGGAACGTTGCCCTGGGGTGCAGACCTGAGGAGACTATAGATAGATCCAGGGCTGAGTGTATCTGGTTTGCCTGCTCGGCGAGACGGGTGCATTGGCCATCATTGATGCAATTGAGATCTGTTTCATTCATGAAGTCTATCAGATCCTCTGCCCCAGCATCGCGCCTAAAATCATTTTCTGGGTTCCAAAGTGGATGTTTTAAGTTAAAGTCTCCTACTATTACATTAGACTGTCCTAAGTTTTTGAAGCTATTTCTAAAAACATTTATGTTGTTGTTATCTTTACTGTTTGTGTAGTAATTATAAATCGAAATGTTACTATCTTTGCCAATGATCTCTATTGCAATGTTTTGATTAATAGTATTATAATCTGTTTGTTTCGTTAAGTATGAAAGTCCGTTGCGGACATATATGCATAATCCCCCTGAGGCGGGGGTTTCTTTGTTGTAAAACATAACAGGTTTTTGATAATCCTTGAATTTGAAAGGATTATGTTTTTCTGCTAAATGAGTTTCTTGTAAACAAATTACATCTATAGGTTCTTTTTGGTCAATTAAAAAATTTTGCAATTCATTACATTTACTGTATGATTCGGATCTCATACCCCGAATATTCCATGATATGATGCTGAGGCAGGGTCTGATGTATTCAGTATTTACCTCAGCTGTATTGTAATCCATTAAAGAATTATTCGGAGTTGTTTTTGGTTATTAATGATTAATGACTAATCTATGTTCTGCATATATTGAGTGGACAGTGAATTGTCATTTGTCCATTCGGTCCTGTGTACATGATATGGGGGTGGGGGTGATTTGAATTTGTGATACCCCTTAAATTTGGTATTGTATGTGGCCCCCTTCGGAATCTATAATACATTGGGCCAGTTTGTTGGTTTGTACGGATCCCATAATTCCCTCCCCAATTTGGTTCCCTTTTAATTTGTCTGTGAGGTGGGGGTAGGGGATAAGCACACCTTTCTTGTTTTATTTTAATTATTTCTTGTGTATTTAGTGTTTTTTTGGGTGTTGGGGGTTTTGGGTTATTTAATTTTGGTATTTCTTGGGGTTTCTTGATAGTTGGGGTGGGGGTGACAACTGGGGTAGAGGTTTTATCTTGAGGGGTGTGCTGTTGTTCGGCACATCTTGTCTCATACTCTTTTTTGATTTCATAATTTGCTGTATTTATTTTTTGAACATATTTTTTGTATACAGGGCAGGATTTGCTGGAGCCCCAGTGATTTCCTAAACAATTGTTGCATTTTAATTCCGTAGCATTGCACAGTCCTATTTCATGGTTGCCAGTACATTTCGGGCATTTAATCTTGTTTCTGCATTGGTTTGTTTTGTGTCCGGGAGCCTGACACTTTCTACATCTAATGTACCCTAGCGTTGTTGGTTTTACTATTAAATTGGTCCCTTTCAGACTTAATGGTAATTCTTCGCATGTAAAAGTTATTATCATTTCATTGGTGATTTCCTTTTTCCCTTTGTGAATAAATTCTTTTTGCCTTATTGTTGCTATGTTTTTGTTGTTTTTAAATAATGTTTGCCTTAATTGTTCAGTGCTCTGATTTTTTGGCACTTCTAATACTCCCATGCTGATTTTTGTTACTTTTGATGTAGGTTTTTTTTTATTTTCTATTTTGATTTCGTGTCTCCCAAACTTGAAATCTTTGATTTTCGTTTCGAAATCTTGTCTGACTTGGAAAAATAAAGCCCCCTTGTTGTTATTCAATTTTCTTATTACATTCCCGCCGAATTGTTGTTTTAAATTTTTTTCCATAATTGCTAATTTCTGTGTGCTTAATCCCCCTTGAACCCCCTTAATGACCATATCGATCCATGATTCTTTAATGATTCTTTCTCTCTGTTCATTGGTCTGTTTTTTTGTGGATGGGGGTGATGGGGTGGGGTTTGTTTTAAGATTTTTCGTTTTGGTAGTAATTTTTTCCCCTCCCTCTTCTAAAATCTGAAATTTGTTATTTAATTGGATTGGGGAAGAAATTTTGTTATTTTTCATTTCATTTTTAGGGGTGTCTAATATTTTTATTGGGGTGGATGTATTTCCCCCATTTTTGTTATTGTTTTGATTTGGACTATTTATGATTATTGGGGATGTTATTGCCCCCCCTTTGCTGAGACTGTTGTTTTTTTAATTTTTGGTGAATCTATCACTATTGGGGATGGTTGTGACCCCCCTTCTATCCTAGTAATTTGTTTTTTAGGGGTGTCCTGATTTTTTGTTGTTTTTTTAACTAATACATATTCATTTTCTAGTCTACTAACTATTCTAAAATATACATCTTCATCTACTTTTGTGAAGTTGCAGAGATAATTTTTTGATGAATTTATTTCTCTGTCTTGAGTTTGCTCTACTTGAGAATCAATATTTTCAATCAGTGTTATTATTGGCACCCTATTGATTGTCTCATTTTTGACACTTGTTTGAGTCTCTGCTGTGCGCTTATTGTCATTGGCACTTTTAACATTACATTGATTTTCAGTTTGTGTTTCTGCTGACACTCTATCCTTTGTTTCTGTGACACCTACACTACTTGAATTATTCACAGTTTGATTTTCTTTGTTTGTAGTGCTCTTATTGTCACTGACACTTGGTGACACCCTATCTTTTGTTTCTGTGACACCTACACTACTTGAATTATTCACAGTTTGATTTTCTTTGTTTGTAGTGCTCTTATTGTCACTGACACTTGGTGACACCCTATCTTTTGTTTCTGTGACACCTACACTACTTGGATTATTTACAGTTTGAGTTTCTTTGTTTATAGTGCTCTTATTGTCACTGGCACTTGGTGTCATCTTCTTTGTTCTAACTATTTCTTCTACTCTGTCTTTCATTGTTTTCGTTACTGCAGTCCCTACTCTACTCATTAGTATTTCTTGGAGTGTCAGGTTTAGTTCACGCCATGAAAATCTCTCTGAGATCATGTGTGACCTGTCACCTGCTATTTTGTTGACTAACTTAACTGTTGTACTCTGTTGTGCCCTACGGGCTACTGTACTTTTCCTTTTATTTGCTCTTACTGCTTTAACTGCAGATACCTTTGCCTTTGACGCCAATTGTTTTATGCCACTCATTATTCTTTTTGATTTATTCTTTAAAAAATGTCGAAAAAGAAAAAAGAACTTGTTTATTTTTGTTTTAACTTATAACCAAACACTTAAATATTATGTTTATGAATTTTGAAAGAGTTCATCTACTTAATAAACAAATAATGTTTGCCGAAAGATGACGTTACGTTATGATCGACCTGTCCTGAATTTTGAGCACTTTTGTTTTTGATGCCTATTTCCTTAAATATCTTTTTTAATCAAGTTGTTATCAGCTTTCAGGCTAGCCCTACCCCAATTCTGATTTCCTGTACCCAGCCTAAATTTTACTTTTCTCACCTCAGTTTCTTGTCGTATTACCCTTTTCCCTTATATATAGTAAATATCACATAGTTTCACGTATTTCTGGCGCTTTATTGGCCGTGCAGCCCTTAAATCACCAGATTCACGCTGTTTTTAATGCTATAATGCAATACTTGTTACTGTGATATCAGCAAAAAGTATGAAGTTTACCAAAAAAACCCTTATTTGTTAGTTCTAACCTATTTAATCTTACCCCCTCTGTGATCTTTTACCCTTACTTGTCCCGATTAAATCCTATCCTATCCTATCCTATCTGTCCTGTAGCTGATAACACTTAACACTTATAAAATACACTTTGAAAAAATTTGGAAACTTTTTCCGAAAAATTTCTAATTCCTTAAAGGCACTTTGTCAAACCCGAAGGCTTTTAATACTTGAGCATTTCCTGGCGCAAAGACAATATTTGAGGCTCTTTCAAGAGAAGCGTGCGACCAGTTCAGCAGTCAAGAGCAAAGTGAAGTGGACTAATTCTTAGCTATATATCAAATACTTTTATATTTTAATGTTGTTTAATTACATGTCACAAACAATTACTTTTTGATAAAAAAAACATACAAAGGGATTATTTTGAGCAATTATATCACTATAACATATTTAAAACATATAACTATAGCAAAAAAATCAGTATATCAAGAAAATTTATAACCTCCCTTTAAAAGCATCCAAAAAGTCAGTGTTTAGCAAAGGTTGATTTTTAAACTGTATTAAATGCTTTCAGGACACATTTTTGTTACATATTATTTGTAAGTGTTTTACTATGCATAATCTGTCCACTTAAAGTTTAATTAGCTACCTTTATTACGTCAGTAGCAATAAACACATGGCCTCCCCTCCAACACCACCCTCCCACCCGAGACCAAAGCTCATTTTTCTCAATAAAAAGGCTGGTGACCTATCATTTTTAAATTAGTTTTCAATAAAGTAAAGTGCGAAAAATTAAGAAATTCTCATTGCTTGAACATTAAGAAAAAAAACT
>JAFMSR010004121.1:0-10419 GCA_022818135.1 Saxidomus purpurata | reverse complement strand
AGTCAGGATATACATTGAATCCGGCCGCTTCGTATCAAAATTCTACAAGGAGATGCAAATGTGGTCTTGCCACATCTCTAATTGATTAGTTTACATGAATTCTTCTACTTCAACTTAAGACGTGGGAAACATCACGTGTTTATAATTTGCACAGTTAAAATACGGGGACGCATTTTTTGGCGGTTGATAGCTGTACTCCCGCGCCTTTATCTTTCTCTTGTGCCAATATATACATAACGTTAACAAACGGGTAGACAATGTTACAGCAATTTACCGATAAAATCGCATGAGTGATAATTGTATATATATTTTATGATCGCGTACATAAGTTAAAATGATTAGTCACTTAAAGTATAAAGCTAATAAGTATAAATGCAATCTTGCGTATTTGCATATCTTACAGGGTGACAACGAGGAAAAAAAGAGTTTCAATTATTTTCATTATCAAAACCCCAGTATCTGCGATTCTAGATACTGCGAATTCTGCCAGCGTTATCTATAATTTTACTTTATTGGATCCATTTATGTCACTCGCCTATGTTTTGCCCGCAAATATCGTGCAGGTTGTTTTGACCGTCTAAGACGTAAAACTGTAAACAGTTTATATTATGTGGGCAAATAAAATTCACAATATGATATTACACAATTTTATATGTGGTGAAAGAACCTTGAAATTCAGTCAGTTGATTTGGTTTTGAAACTAATCATATAAAATAAGTATATAACCCGTTACTTATGAACATCAGGGCCCAGACATGCCATGTTGGACATAAAAATTATTGCATGAGCATCCAGCTTTGTTTGGGCGCATCAGAGACAATATCTTCCCTAGACAGTTAGAGTATATGCAGCTCTTGTTTTACTGAGGCGAATAAGAAATCACTCTAATCAATTAAAAATGTATATACTTGCAATTATAAAGAATATATTTGCAATGGTGCGTCTCCAGAATGATGCCCTTTACAAAAATAATATTTGGCCACGACAACTTATCACTAAGTTGACATGTATAATTTGGGATATTTCTCCATGAAATGTTCACAATCTGCCATTCACTATCGCCTTCGACTTACCTCATAAGTGTCTATTAGCAGCTAAACAGCTCCTCATAATTTTCTAGCATTTTTCATAGATGTACTTTTGTTTAGGAGATTTTATTTTAATCATGGGATTCCCCCACCTTTGGAAATGACAAAAGTTTTACAGCAATAGAACATAGTTCTGTCATCATCCTATCCGTATATTTATTTTACTCAAAAGATAAAGGGACTTTATATTATATTTATATTTACAAAATCATAAACTAGTGAGTTCAACAACGATTTAATAGAAGTGTATACGTAAACCAGATCTAAAACCGATTCATAGTAAAATGGAAAGCCTTCAAAACTAATTGAGAGATTAGACCAACATGTTTTGTACAATCATTTAGTCATGATCTTTTTAATCGTCAATTTATGTCTTACACTTTGTTCAAGTTTGACTAATAGTATTGTAAACGGCGCACCCAATTGTATTAAACAGGTATATTTTTTCATTGTTTACCCGTGAGTTTTGAGTTTGAGTAAGGCTGTAAACAGGTTTTTATATGCAATCTGTTTTATTAATATTTTCTGTTTAGGTACGCGTTGATACTGTAACAACTTAACATAGTTGGAATGTTATTCAACTGTTCTACTAGGTTGAGCCTAATGAAGTATGCTGTTACCATGCTATTAACCGTTTAAATATCCAATTACTATATTTCAGGCAACTCACCATTCTCATACCGTATTGAATCAACACATGACTACATTATGTCATTGTTCCATGTATTTGGGCATGTCAACTCTTTATATCAACTACATTTTTTTGCTTTATTTGTAGAACTTTATTTAAGTTTTCTATGAGCATTTATAATACCACAGATAAATTTGATAGATTCTGGACTGGTCAAGAGCCTCTTATATGAGACTGAGAGCAATCCCGTATATACTGTCTCCTGTTTGGAGCCTCAACTGTTGGCTTTTTTCTGATTAAGGCAGTACCACGGTAAAGAGGCGTGTTCAAACAAGGAGCCAGACCAGAAGATTCCCAGCGTAGTTTTTTTTGACGGCTAAGCGTCCACTGATGAGCGAAGCGTGTGTTTGTCTGAAGACTTTGATTTTGTTTACATTGAAATGTAAGTGTCGATGTTATTGCTGATCTGTTTAATAATATAAAATCTACAGTTTAATCAAAGTTGACACGGACATTGATATAATAAACCTAATGTACATTAATAATTTCTCTAGATTTTACTGTAGATCTATCCCGGTTACGGATATTTTTATTTTTGAGATGTGTCCTGTTCAAGTTTTTGTTTACTAATACAGTAGTCGGAACGTAACAGTTGTCAAAATTTTCGTATATCGTGCGTATAACGTGGTGCAACGTGCGTATAAAAGGACCATCGTGGATTTTGTCAATCGTACATCGTGTATCATATCGTATCATTCATCGTGCAACGTGCACAATATACTATACACGATACACGATATACGATTCGCGATGCACGATAATCCATACGGTATACGTACGATTCGATGGTGTATTTCATAGTTAATCGTTTTACTTAGCGTGTGCACATCTCCTCAAAAGTGCCGATTTCAGTTTATAGCTATTTAGGGTAGTTGCGAGCGAGAAAGACTTCCGGGACAGGTCTAAGACATTTTCACCTCATATCCGAAATTTAGGTCTAGTTTGCAACGGAAAGGACATTTTTTTATCTAAACTGCTGGGTTGTCAATGCATTCCTTTAAAGTGCAGCAGACAGTGTACGCCTGTGTCGAAGTAACATATCGTGGGTATGATCCCAATAAGTGTTTTATTGGCTATATGCAAATAATACGCCGAATCAATTACACTTTTACGAAAATATTTAAAGTCCTAAGCAATCCAAAACGTCCACAAAACAAACAAGTCCCCCACCAAAACCGTCCCCCCATATGACCAAAACGTCCCTATAATGCTGGCCTCTGATTGGAATAATATATCCGTTAGTTGACATAAAGAGAAATGTAATTAGGAAGTGTCTTTGACTGATTAATTAGTTTGAGTCTCATCAAATGCCTCCTGGCTGTCATTCAAAACAGGGTCTGAAACATTGTCCAAAATTGGCCTCCAGCTGGCCCTTAGTAAAGTGTCCTCTACCTCTGCCTACCTGTTTGAACTTGAGGTTGGGGTTCGGCCCCTTTAGACTGGGGCGCTTGAATATAGATTCTCAACCATTGAGCGAAAGTCAAGGTTTTGGTCAATGAGATCATAAAGCACGGCTATTTTGGAAGATCCTCCTACAAGTGCCCTATGAAAAACAAAATGATCAAATCTGACATACTGCATCTCGCAAAGTTAGAAACTCAAAATGATAGATCAGTCATTTTTATTCTGGACATCTACATATATATACACAGATGGGTCTAAAATCCAGGCTCTGGTATATTAGCTTCAGCTGTTGTGGTCCATCTAAACATGTATGTTGCCACTATAGGAAGATTGACAAATTATTGTTCCATTTATCAGAATACTCTATAACCTGTTCCTGCATTTATACCAGAAATGATAACAATAGACACTGCATTGAGCTGTCTCCCCACATCATCAACCTAAAAACTTGCTATATTGTATATATTTTCAGATTCACTATCATCTCTGTTCTCAATGAAATAAAACAACAGTCATTCTAGACCAGAGTTGTTGAATACATTATTATTATTCATAATTTTATCAATGCCTAAAAACAGGCTTATATGTACCAGTTACCATGTTGGCAGTGCCCAGCTCATGGGGTGTTTAAGTGATAATTTTAATATCTGCCAATGAGAGCAGATGATGCAGACAAAAGGGGCCTGGGTTTAGGGGCCATGATCCAGGACAGGCCATACCACCCACAGAAATATATGCCAGGATTCGAACCACTATCCCGGGATGGATGATGTAGAGAATCGAACCTTAAAACAAACATACTTTGCCGCAAACAGTGGGACCTGGCCGTCCTATGGGATACTTGACAAATTAGAAAATGGGACAAATCAATCACACGTCTTAGGCTGGGCGCAAAACTTACTACCAACCAGCTCGCCGGGTTGGTACATACTTTGGGTTGACCAGGTTTGCATCTAGGGCATTGTAAAATGTAACACCCATCACTGGCTATTTGACTGCATAGCTTTCTACCTACACACAGACTAAAATTCAAGCCAGAAATGGATAAGCTTGGACATGCATGGTTTCACTATTAATGATTATTCTCAGTCTCAAGAAAAGCTCCAGTAAGTTAATGTATGTTAAGGTTGTTGGAGAATAACATAGTAGACTGTCAAATGACTGATAAAATTAGTTATCTAATTTACTCCAGTTGCTATCAGACCCCATCCTGTAGGTCAATAGTCAAAATCCCCAACAGTTTTTGTATAAATGCAATTTTTTATATTCAATAAGTACTTAGTATTTTAATTGTAGTAGTAAACATGCTGTTCTTCTCTTCACTGGTTAGTGGGTGCTGATTTTAAATTGGCAACTCAAAATATAAAAATTCAATCTTGTTATTATTTAGCAAATCATAGTCTGCACATAACAGAAATTAGTAGGGAGTGACGGGTGACATGTTGGTAGGGGTTGCTCCAACCAATCCACTCGTTATACGCCTGTTTCAGTTATAAAATACTGTAACTGTAATTCATATCTTATATATAATTTAATACTGTATGGTTGTTTGCACTGTCTGTATGGCACCATATAATAATTATAATTAAAACAAAATTTCACTGGCTATTATCTGTAATATGTTGGGGACGGAGGGGTAGGGGAGCGGGTTCAGATAAATGGGGGCCGGTTTCTGCTTACAAACCCACGTGTACTACCTCCAATTGAATGAAACATCAAACCTTTATCATGATCAGTAAGTAGATCCTTGCAGGTTTGGACTAGGCACTGGCCACGACGATGCTACATCTGGATCACCCGCATCTTTCTTTACCAGTTTAACTATAACATACTCTTACTTTCATTTCCTGAAGGAGGCACACAGAAAAAAAAAAATTGATTTTAATCAAGTTGTATACCTTGAAATAGGTTTTATTAGATTTGTAATATATATCTGTCTTGTGAGAACCCTCACACTTCTGATTAATAATTGTATTTTAGTATTACAAGCAGTTCTTTCACTGAAGATCCCTAATTAAATTAAGCAGTAAGTTCTGCAAAGAGCTCATTATTTAAGTATACATATGTATAATATCACTAAAAGAGTACTATAATCATGTTGTATAAAATGAATAAAACATTTTAAAAAAAATAAGATTTTCTTTTAAGGCTAAGATGGCAAAAATTGAAGCACAGTGGAGTTCCCCCAAAGCTGGTGATACTGGCTAACACCTATTTTTTTGTAGTTTTATTTTTGAACACCTCTATATTAATTGTGTGTGTAGTTTGTAATCTGACCCGATAGCTTAATGAAAGAAAGTAATATGAAAATCACATCTATTACTAAGTCACAATTTACTCAACTGTGAGTAGACTGGCTATATAATTATGTTATTAAAAGTCACATAGTATTGACACTCGATCTCCTCTGGTTAGTTTCATAAATTGAATCCATTTTAGAAATCCTTCAAAGGGCCTTTTTCCTGTGTAAGGGTGGCAGAGGTGGTGCTTGAACTCTGTCCGGTTTATTAAATTTGTTCTTCATCTCTGATAGTTTCCTTGAATGCCTGGCTTACATCAATTTGAACAAATATAGATCTTTTAAGTGCTTTCTACATATCTAAATTCCAAAATAACTAAAAAAGCATGAGTACCACTGGTCATTGGGGAGCCCTATTCTGAAGTCTCACAGTTATTGAGGGTTTTTGAAACATGTGAGGTTACACCCCTTTATAAATAATAGTGTTGCTTAGCTCTTTTTCATATTGTTGTCAGTCTTCCATCAATTTATTTTAAGGTAATGCTACATGTGTATTCCAAGAACAATTTTTCCAAATGATTCTATCATATGTATAGTATAAAAGTAAAAGGTAAAGTGTTTGTTTATTATAGTGTCACCCCTATTTAAAGGGCTGTGCCATTGGGACTTATGAGAGGCTTCTTGAGGACATGTACCCCCGGAATCCTACTCTTTAATGCCAGGCACCAGGCAGGTAGGTATACGGTAACCACATTTTAACTAGCTGGCGGCTCACCAACCAGCCGCTTATCAGAACGGACCCCTGGTGGGCTTGAACCTTGACCTCTCCCACCAAAGGCGGATGCTCAAACCACTAAACCAATTCAGTATTGTATATGTACATGTATTACCACTTCATAATATCATCAGAGTTATGCAATATGTGATATGCAAACAAATTCCCCAATGCTATAACTCACAGCTCTTATAATTGATGAAACTATTTATGCAAAAAAATGCCATCAGATTAATTAGATATTGGAATGTACATCATTTTTCTGTCACAATAATGAACTACATCCATTGATGTTCATTGTATCTTCTTCATCATCAGTATGTAAAATAAACATTTAATTCCATATAAGATTGTATGTTTCATGTACATACATGTATATGTTAACAATCTATATATATTTTTTTGAGAATGTATAAACTAGGCTGTGAGATGTGTATTTCTCCAGGGTTCTAATTGAATCTGAGTATCCACCACTGGATGCAGAGTTGTGTCATGCAATTGGACCATTCCATTATTCTACAGAGGGTCCAAAATAATTTTGCAAATGATTTTAATCTGTTTTTTTAGTTAATTTCCTAGGAAAGTTTTACAAATTTGGTCCCAAAATGGGTGAGAAAATTTATGGTTCATTAAGGCTCAGTCTGTTTAAATTTTACTTTGTACTTATTACTACCCCAATAAAGTATTACTCAACCAATTTCTCTATTCAATCTAATTTGAATGGTAAACAAAGACATAAAGTATATGAAACTGCGTGCCAAGAATTAAACAACATTGAAATAAAGATTAACTTTAATACATATCTTGCAACCCTTCACTCTAGAAAATATCACTGTTTCCTAGAGGTTCATTTTTCTCTATGTGTTTTTATATACCTCAATTTACAGAATAGGCCCACTAAAACACAACATAAAGTAACATGATGGTAAAACTTTGCATAGAATTAATCACCATAGTCCACAGGGCATAAATACTGCATTGCGCTTTAACTATCTTCTCCCCCTAAGAATAATCTAGATTTTCAGAGGGGACAATTTTCACTTCGGCTACCGGGGCAAAACCTAAATATTGTTCCAAAACTTTTTTCTATTAAAACATTGGTCAAAATTAGGGCCGGACAATCATCACAACTATGAATACTACAAAAATAACACTAAAAACCCTGTTCCAAATGCTTGATTTATTCGAAAACGCCATTTCTAGCTTTCAGTTTCTTCCCGTCAATTTACCCCACCCACTTGACACCCATCAACATATCAATTCAAGGTTCCACTACGGCAATTATTATACTTGAACACGGTCCTAAAAAGTGTCTTTGTCGTGTAGAATTTGTTTAACGAAAAGTGTAGATGGCAATTAACTTTAATTACGCCCATTTTCTCGCACATCGGGATCAGTTCCTCCGTCAATTCGACAGGTGTTCTCAAATTTGACACATACTGCTGTGATATGAAAAATCAGGATCTTTGACACTTATCGATGTCATTTTTTTATTGTTATTCTATGAAACTTCTAATTGATCTTATTCTTCGGTCTGATTAAAAGGTCTAAGTCTAGATAAAATGTGAAAATCTCAAAGTGATCGTATAACGTGTATAAGTCCGTTTATCGTGTAGCGTGTAGCGCGTGCGCTTCGTACATCGTGTATTTCGTGTATCGTTCTGAATCGCTCATCGTGTATTTACCGTAAACGTGCAACGTGCGTCCAACGTGCGTTATTGTGCGTACATCGTGGGTGTATCGTGCACTCCGTGTGAACAAATTGTTACGTTCCGACTACTGTAGTCAGAGACTATGTCGATCTCTGCTATTGAGTAGTATTTCTTTTAGGCTACAAGAATCTCCAGAGTGAAGAAGCGTAGATGATTACAGAATATTAAAATCATTAATTCGGAGCGGTAATTTACTTCTACCTGGTCTCGACAATAGAACAACAACAACAAGAAATCTAAATAAAATGGTTTAGAAATAACTTTGCAAGTTTACAGCCTCAACATGGGGTCTACGGTCTTTTCAGGTAAGGAATATCACCTGGCATATCCATCCTTAATATCAGACCATCAGATGTATGGTTAAATGTCAGGTTTAAGACTTTTAGTTAACAAAATCATAAACAAATTGTATCCCTAAAAGAGGTCTGGTATTCTGGTTTTGTTGTTTTAACGTCGTGCGTAGTCCTTAAGTCGTGCATGTACGATTTCCCGTATCTTTCATAAGCGATTTTTCGGTTCGCACATGCGGGTATTTCACAATTTATTTACATTCCGGAAAGGTGATTCCTCGGCTTTAATCACTGGTGTCTAACCGTCTTTAATTTTCAAAACTAAGAATGAAAATAGACAGCAGAGGAGTCACCTTCCCCAATTTAAATAATTTTTCAGTACGCGGATGTGCGAAGATTTAGAACCACAGTCATACAGGCTTTAGTAGGCTGTACTGACATAAAATAAAAAATTTTTATTTGGTGGAATCAACATAACCTCTGTAGGTCCTACAACTTTTGCTCGACTTTCAACTCTATATTCATTTGGCTCATCCCTTGACTCCGGGTTTCTATCTGATCCTTTTCTCTTCGTACATACATAAAGTTTGGACCCAAAAAGTCATTTTTATAAAACACCCCAGACCGACAATCAAGTATATATAATACCGATCAACCATCAAGTCATATATAATACAATATACTTGATAGTTTGTCCGGGGTAAATTTGATTATGTCGCGAGTTTTATTTTTATGAAACACTGGACAGAGTTTCATTGCCATATATAATACCTTGTATTTATATACTTGATTGTCGGTCGGTGTGTTTTATAAACACATGATAAAAACATGGCGACTGACAACTAAAATTCGGACAAAAAAATGGTATTCGACTAAATTTAATATCTGAATGTATGATCATAAAAAGCCCTACCAAGCATTATAAATGCCTGGAAACCACAGGACACCGACGTCTTTAAAATGACGTCATCTATTTAATGCTTTCTGGTGACGCTCATGATTCTTGACATTTTATTGAAATAAACTCAACAAAATTAGAGTTTGAAACATAAAAATAAACAGAAAATGTTGGATGCTATCTCATATCACTACACTTGGGATTTTTGTAATAACTAAAAGGAAGATTTAGTGATGGGGGTTTATCCCCCAGTGAAAAAGCCAAAACGCTTCGTTAAAAATGAGGGGCATCGTCCCTCACCCTGACACCCTCATATAAGGGCAGTTTGATATGCCCCCAATCTTAAGCCCTGACAATCATTAAAAACAGAAATATAAGACTTGGAACACTGACTGTAACATTTATGTAAAATAAGTACGAAAACGGTTTAGTGATATAAATTTATTTTAGATTTACTAATAAGGCATGGTAACGGTAGGACGCCTGGAACAACCGTTTCGACTAAAGTGGTTTATATGGTCCAAGAAACTAAAACTGAGGGAATGGGGTTCCTTCAAGTAAACGTTATTAGAAATATCGTAAAAGAATGACTCCTCCAAACACCCTGGGAGGGTGCGAAGTCCTTGGCAATATCAGAAGGGAGAGCGAATTCCCAAACAACCGCCAATGTGACTGCAACCCCCCCCCGCTCCGGGGCAGGTTTGAATAACAAATGTAGAGATTTTTGGAGAGATTTAAATATAAACAAACAAAGCCTGAAGCCGTAAAAGTAGTTCCATGTTGACATTAAAACAAACATTTTCCCAATTTGATAGGCAACGCGCAGCCTTCGGACTTCAAACGCCCGTTTCTGAGCTTTAGGGGTCATCGACCACGTGACATGATCTTAGAATAGAACATCAGTATCTTAATTTTCAGAACCGAAGACAAGAGTCAGCCAGCAGGACGCACGGGATAAATAATGCTATCCTAAGGCGTCCTCTTGCTTTTGCGTTTAAAGTTTATTTTGCGACCCACAGTTCGAGAAATCTGTACGGAACCATGTCTGTACTCCAGGTCAGGGCCATCTGTCCGCCGCATTTTTTTTTATACATGTTCAAAACTTTGGAATTGCAGCGCAAAAGTTCATGCAACTTTTGCTTACAGTGATACTTTTTAATGGGGGACAGCGTAATACTGCCCAAAATACCCGTTATAATGTTGATGTTTACTGGGAGTGATGAACATTTTCATGGATATAAGAAAACATAAATCCAGTAACAGCTTAATGCCCTTTGCATGTATATGCAGAGGAAATCTATAAAAATATACTTTGTGACTAT
>JAFMSR010004120.1:0-10412 GCA_022818135.1 Saxidomus purpurata | reverse complement strand
CCTACCAAATTACCTACGAAATTGTTTGGATATGCACTAATTACGACGTTTTGATATTGTAGTTTTCTGGTAAAACAAGGTATCGACTTAATTAAATTGATACTGGTTATTCTAACTTGCCTATGGTATATTTCTATATTCTAATTCATAATTATTTCTAATTGGCCTAACGCCTCAGGCCAATGCGACTGTTTTCAGCACCGTCGAATAACATGGCCACTACTAATTCCATTAAATTAATTGATGACAATTTCATGAATTAATTACGATGTATATACTATTTTTGCAGTATGTCTTTAACTCTTTCAGAAAGAAAAGTTGATATACATAATAATTTTCAAACA
Source organism: Saxidomus purpurata (assembly GCA_022818135.1). NCBI lineage: Eukaryota > Metazoa > Mollusca > Bivalvia > Venerida > Veneridae > Saxidomus > Saxidomus purpurata. The sequence goes on along the minus strand of JAFMSR010004120.1, from coordinate 10,068 downwards.
ACCGGAGGACGCTATTTTGAAACATCTGTATCGAATCTAGCATTTGTTTCCATGAATGTCTAGGAAAACGTAAACGTACAACTTGCTCATAAAGTTTTTTATTTTTTTATTTTGATTAAAAAAGAGGGTCTCATATTGGCGCCCATAACATCACTATAAGGGATGAGTTCAAAGTTGGCGACGTCAGTTTTTACAAGACGATAACGCGTTCATCACATCAACAACACTGCGTTGTATACATTTATGGGTGGCTGATAACTAAGTACATGTACATTTGTAACAGTATAACATAAAGTGATCATACTGCACTTTTCAACAATTCTGTGAACAAATGCAAACGCACGCATGAATTTAACCATAATTGTTCCGTGCAAGCGTGTTGGTCTAAGCTGCAAAAAAAGGATTTTCTTTTCAGTTTGAATTAATCCTATGCAAATTTGTACTTCTTTTCAGTCTCATCCGGTCCTGGAGATGTAAGTGCATCGATACCAAGACGTTCATCGGCTCTACGGGGACAGCAGAGTTTTGGGTATTCGCCGTCAATTTTATTAATTTCGTGGCGTCGGCAATTACGTAATATACAAGTTTACTTCATTTGTTGATATACACACTTAAGTAGAAGTTGTAAAATATTTTACGGTCGCAAATTGTGGTGTATAGATCTATGTAAAGAAATCAATTAACATTTATGAATGTTGTGATTCAATGGGATGTGACAGGATTCCGGTTTGAGCTGGCTGAGTTACACCGATTAAGAAGGATCTCAGCAAGCTAAGGATCTTTTTCAGTGACACTGACATAGTGTTTCAATGTTGTCCCGGACACCACTGTGTAGGAATTATTAGAATCCGTGTTGAACAAACTCTGCTGTAGGGGTGTATACCTGTATTAGTTATATATGGAAAGGAGCATTTTGAATGAGGAAAGTAGATTATGTAAGTTTAATTTTTTTTATCATTTCACAAGTCGTCAAATTAATTTTTTATAAGTATTAATTGTATGGAGACGTTTTTAAAGATTTAAGGAATAGGGGAACACACATTTTCGTGTAAATCATCCAAAACAAAACACGCGTCGAAAAATACACATCGGGCAGCTGTCATAGAATAACTTTATTTGAGGCTTCCAAGAAAACAAGGAAACTGAATGAAAAATCTTTTAAATTTGGTAGGGTGACTTTTTCATAGATTAACAAGCAAACATTTATTCATTTTAGCTGTTTCGTCCATAAGTACTTTTTCGAGTCCAAAGTTACGTTTACGACTTGGATGGGACAGACTGTAGTACTTTATCTTATTGTTACATGTTCCATAATAAAACTCTCTTGTAAGGTGATATAAGCACTCACAACTCAGCAAGCATTCTCATAGTTGAAGATACGTTGAAAAGAGGTCAAAGTAAGTATGTAATAATTATATTAACGTTAGCAAGCAATTTACATGTGGTATCTACATATCGAAAATGATTCATATGTATAGGCCAAAGAAAGAGTCACCATAACATTAAACTAAGGTCTGTTTCATCTTTTTTGTTTACTAATCACATTAAATGGAGGTTTTAAAAACGACACCCTCTGTAGTTTCACAATTTAATGAAATGCAATGGGATTGTACTACCAGACTTCATTTATTGGTGCTTCTTTCTCTATATTTGATTGCCACATGACATTTTTGTTCTCCCACATGTACTTTGCAATTGATTTCCATGAGAATGAAACTGCACACCCTGTTTTATGAAGCGTGATGGAGTTGATTGTTATATATGACTGTAATCATATATGATAATAATTATATATAATAAACTTTTGAGAAAAAAATAACGCAACACACAATCTCTGCACAATACATTTTAGTCTTCGCGACCATATCAAATACTTAACCGAGGAACAACACATAGAATGATGCAACATACAAAACATATACTACACATATTATATACACTTGAACGTCATTTATTATTTTACGTTTAGTAATAAGGTAGTTGAAAAATACTCTACGGAAAGTGCTTTTTTATCTTCCTGACCCCATATTATTTTTGAAAGTCACATGGAATTAAACTTAAGACGTGGCATATTCAATTAAAAGTTCATTTAACTAAATGTAATTACAGATATTTAAAAACTGAACACTAATTCTAAACACAAGAAAGTTGGTCAAGATCTAATTTCTATAATCTGTTCAACAAGTTTGTCAGAGTGTCTGCTCAATTCACCGTCAACATGAATCTCTGATTAGTTCAGATCTAAATCAACATTACTTTCTTGAACACTCAAATCTGCATTTTTCCTAAACACAACGTAATTCTCGCCACTTTTGTACAAATGTAAATCTCCAGTCATCTCTAACAATGTCTTCTTCAACTTCGCCATCGCAATAGTCTCCTGAAACAGGATAAATATAAGGTATTTACAGAATAGTGAATGTTTATGAACAGATGTATAGAATGTAATCTATTTGCCTTTCACAAAAATGGTACCAGTACCACTACCACTACCACTACCACTACATCTACCACTACCTCTACCTCTACCTCTACCTCTACCACTACCTCTACATCTACCACTGCCTCTACCACTACCTCTACCTCTACCACTGCCTCTACCACTACCTCTACATCTACCACTGCCTCTACCACTACCTCTACCACTACCACTACCCCTACCACTACCGCTACCACTGCCACTACCAATGCCACTGCCACTTCCACTACCTCTACCGCTACCTCTTCACCTAACACTACTTGTACCGCTACCACTACCACAACCTCTACCACTACCACTACCTCTACCTCTGCCACTATCTCTGCCTCTGCCTCTGCCTCTATCACTTCCACTGCCACTGCCAATGCCAATGCCACTGCCACTGCCACTGCCACTGCCACTGCCACTACCACTACCACTACCACTACCTCTGCCACTGCCACTGCATCTGCCACTACCTCTACCTCTGTACCGCTACCACTATCGCTTCCACTTATACTACTACTACCTATACACCTACCACTACCACTGCCTCTACCACTACATCTACCTCTACCACTACCTCTTCCATTACCTGTACCACTTCATTTACTCTACTACTACCTCTACCACTACCTCTACCACTAGCACTATCACTACCTCTACATCTACTCTAAATCTACTACCTCTACTACTACCTCTACCACTGCCTCTGCCACTACCTCTACCACTACCACTGCCTCTTCCACTACATCTACCTCTTCCACTACCTCTACCATTACAATGGATCACTACCTCTTCAACTACCACTACCACTACCTATTCCACTACCACTACCTCTTCTTCTCTTCCACTACCTCTTCTACTACCACTACCACTGCCACTACCACTATCACTATCACTACCACTACCACTACCTCTACACCTACCTCTAACACTACCTCTACCTCTACCACTACCGCTACCACTTCCACTCCCTCTAGCATTACCTCTTCCTCTACCTCTATTTCTACCACTACCTCTACCACTTCCACTTCTTCTACCACCACCACCACTACCACTACTACTTCTACTATTATTACTACTACTTCTTGTACTTCTAGTATCGAGTCATTTTGCGACACTGCTTCTGCTACTATTTTTCTTACTGCTATTATATTCGCTTACTGGTAATTAACAGACTTACTCACCTTTGCCACCTGCATCCGGAGAGTCTCGTTTTCCTTTTTAAGATCCACCATGACGTCCTTGTCGCCGTTTTCTCTGTAATCTACTCCCGATGCCTCAACTTGAAAAAGGCAATACATGTACATGTTGTTCTTACTATAATAATCAGCGTAAGAAAAATTATCAGTGCAAAACATAATTTGTTTTAACAGAAATGCGAAATAAAAGTTGGAAAGACTGCGGAAGAATGAAGAAATAGATATTAGTTCTCCATCTCCAGCTTTAGTGAGAACATCATTCATTTTGAGGTTAGTCTCCGCTTTTTGTAACCGTTTTATTGCAATGTATTTTAGTAATAACTAATAAACTATTACATGAATCAGTTGAGAGAGCTTTTTCGTCTACAATTTAAAGCGACTGATATTACATTAAATTTGTATACGCTTTCGAATGTTTAATGTTTTCACGTGTTGTGTGACGGTATACCTTGTTCTGCGTATTATTTTTGACGAAGGATGTAAGTAAGTGACAACTTGTTTTTTTCATGCTTGGTTCTTTCTAATTGTTAATTGTTGACTCTTGAAAATTTACGTTTTCCATAGCCTTATTGTATAGAAAATCATTTCTTGCATCATGTGCCCTTCCAATTTGAGAAGACCCAAACACAACAGGTGATGCACAACGATACGATAGGAAAATTAATTGTGAATGTAATATTACTGTACATATAACTAGAGCTGTCACTAAAGGTGAGCTGTCACTAAAGGTGAGCTGTCACTAAAGGTGAGCTGTCACTGAATGTGATGAATACCCTATATACCGCCTTGACACAGTTATTCTACCCTTTTGCTAGCCGCTTTAACCTGCCTGGACACAGTATAGGAATATGAACAAGGCATATGGGTGCTGCAAGATGAGGGTTGCAGTTGCTTTTCGGAGAATATGGAGGAGATTTCAAGAAATTCCCGGCAAAAACTTGCCTGTGATTATTCTCAACTGAGCTTGATATTTATCATTCATGGACGAAAATTTCATTGACTGTTGAGAATGAGAAATAGCCCGCCCAGAACAGCTTAATATACACTGTATGTATGAATAATTCGAAATGGCAACAATTCAAAAAAATTATCCACGTGTAACATGCTGACAATATTTTTTCAACTAAACTTGGAACTAGAAATTCCAGGATATGGTATCTGAATAATTGTGCCGACAAGTCAAACAATAAGCGCAACTCAGCTTGGTGATGATCATTCATGTAAATTTGTTTTGAATTCCTACCGGAGGTTGTTGAGAAATAGCGCCGACAAACACCTCTATGTACACTGTATGTAAAAATTTAAGGGCAATAGCTCTATGAAAAATCATCAGAGCGGAACATGCCGAAGATGTGCTCAATTAGGCTTGGTAATAGACACTTCTGCGAAGTTTCATTGGATTCCAACCAGCTATGACAGAGAAATAACCCGGACAAGACCGACATACCTACAGACGGACGGACGGAAAAACATGATTACAATAATCCCGATAGTCCCAATATACTTCGTATCTGGGGGTATAATTAAGTTTAGGGTGAACTTTTTTAACCTTCTGTCAGAGGTCAGTATTCTACCGTATAACAGTGGGTATGACCATTATCATGTAGCCCGGTGTTATTGTGTTAAAAGTCCAAAGTAAAACGTTTTTTACTGAAGAGGTAAGTGGATTTTCCCATGATACCAGTATTAATATACCTCTAACTGGTTTTGTTTTAATTAGAATATGGTAATAAATAAAAATGTATGGATTGCATGCCCTCATAAGGGTACAACTTGTCCAGCGTTTCTGAAAATTTTATGTTTTACTGTAAGAATAATTTGGCATTTTGCTGGCTTACTCTGATGTCTTAAGTCAGCGATTGTACAATTTAACATCTATGGCAATTTTAACCTAAAATAAAAATTCACTTACCTGTTGAACACTTTCTACTTTCGATTTCTTACACGACAACATAGACTGCATGCTTTTCTACTAAAGTCATCGAGCTACATGATATCCACGTATGTCTTTACACCTGTATGATTATGGTTCACTTACCGACACTAGTGTTGGTTTGTAGTCTGGTGTGGGTGCTAGTACTAGAATTAAGTTGTGGCAAGATGAATTTTCCGTGCACCTGATTTCGATTTCGAATCTACAAAAATGTGAGACACTAGTAGATAATCGAAACATGGATTAAGATACTCGTAAACGGAACAGGCATTCACAATGTTTCAAATGACTACTTGCTATTTTGTTAGTGCATTCAGTGTTATCATGCGAGATGAAGTTCTGATGAGTTATGAACAAAACGTCGTGTTAATTAATACATTAAAGTCTTTTTATGACTTTGGATGTTACAAGTGGCAAAAGTTGTCTGGGCGTTATTTTGTACAAGAACGTTCACAACCATGCTTTTTTATTCGAAAAATGATGTTATGACTACAGATGTACTGTACAAGCATACTGCAGTATGTTTCCAACCATATTGCAAAAAATAAAAACGCTTTCTGAAAATAATTTCAATTCGTACAAAATTGCTGAATTGAGAAATATTTTACACTGATGTACATTTTTTATACGTTTTATATTTAATTACAATTTCATATAAATACGATATCTGATATTTAAAGGGACACTCCCTATATCCGATGTCAAACTAAATAACTTAAATAATAAAATGACTAAACTAAATAACCTAATTGATAGAATATTGGCAAGTTTATTACATAACATAAAAGCTTAAGCTATACTATTCCAGTCAGTATCGGTAAAATCTGCGTTTAAAAATATGTTACGGTACCGTAAACCATTCAATACTCTATATAAAGTTGTTGTTGTACAATAAATGGGTGGATATCGATTTATTACAGAAAGCCTCTATGTTGATTATTTGTGCTAAACTGGGACATTTTTAAATATATGTTCTTTAAAAAAATGTATTTATTCATGTATTTATTTATTATTTTTCATTCAACACAATTTTATATTTCGAGAAAATAAGCTAAGTTTAATTCGAGAAAATAACCTGCTACATGTAGAGAGTGCCCATTTAATAATAAAAATTTCTTTTCAAATATTTGATATAAAGCTGCTTACGACTGTAACTTACCTTCTTTGAAAATCTGGATACACTAGCAGACTAATATTATTTGTTGATATTAATTTTTTAGTTCTAACATTACCAAAAATTAAAACAAATTGAAGGACATATTTGCGTTACCTTTGGCACAAATATTATACACAAACAAATTGTTGTGCAGAATACAATGAGAAATGAAGTCAGGACAAATGCCAATGTTTTCTGTTCTACAGACAGCATGTGAGCTACCGGAACCCCAAACACGCACATAATAACAACGTTATACACGCATGCGCCAATGTATTTGGAATCATTCAGTTCTGTGATGGTCACCGTCCTTGTCTCGACAGCAAGGAACGTTCCAAGCACAAGCAAAAGGCCTTTGTAAATATACAATACACCAAACCAATACACTTCATAGTCACTGCTGCAATGCAGGTGTACAGTGTAAGATATCACGTTGATATTTTCCATTTTCTGAAACAAAGAGATAGTTTAAGGCATTTATATATTGCTGACTGACAGACATAAAGCTTTCATATATTCATTTCATATTCTTTTTATCCATTCTAGAAAATATACCTTTTATTGGGCCGAAATCATTGAAATAGAGTAGCGTAAAATAAATTTTCCATTTGTTAAGGAAAATAAACCTGCGATATCTATAAAACCAAATGAATTCAACTTACGTAGATGTCTATAAGATAACTATAAAAACATCGAGAAATACAAAAAAATACACTCAACCGGTTTAAAAACGCAAAAGTGGCAAAATATTTATTTTAACAGTGTTACCGTGTTTCAAATTTATTCAAATTTCATACACAACAAAAACAATATAAAATTGAATTATTGTAAAAGTTTCAATAATTCATCGCAAAAATGACTACAATGAAATAAAAACAATAGCGTCATTCAAATAAAAATGTTCAACAGGAGAAATCTTTGCGTTTCTAAATCGGTTAAGTGTACCAACTAGGACTATCACTGAAGGTGATGAATGCCCCACGGACACAGTATATACAATTTATGTAATATTTGATGCTTTAATTATTGGACTTGCACAACTTATGGCATGGTACGTATCACTTGTATGAAGTTTAATTAAATTCTGACGAGGTGGTTTGGAGATTAAGAGCGCACAAGATTTTATTATGTCGAGCCCTGTTATCTTTACCTAGTAACCCAAAACATGGCCCATGCATAACTAGGCATGGTACTCATTACTTTTGTAAAATATTATTAAGTTGTTACCAAGGGTTTAGGAGATTTAGAGCGCACACGAATTTACTATCTCTTGTCCCATGTGACATTGACCTTTGACCTAGTGACCCGAAACATAGGCCATGCACAACTAGACATGGTATTTATCACTTCTGTGAAGTATCACTAAAGTCTGACCAGGGGTTTTGGAGATTTAGCGTCCACAATATTTTACTATCTCGAGCCCCTGTGACTTGACCTTTGACATAGTGAACTGAAAGACGGACCATGCACAACTAGGCATTGTATTTATCATTTCTGTGAAGTATCATTAAATTCTGACCAGGGTTTTTTAAAGATTTAGTGTCCACAAGACGGACAAGCTGAATCCAGTATATCCCCCCTTTCACTGAGTGTTTTGTCTTGAAGAAGTTTAGGTCCAGTGTGAAGCTTGGTCACCCGTTTTAATAATAGAAAACACTTGTGAACACACTCGATGCCATTTTTGTACAGAATTGTTATAAATCTCAGAATGTATGTCTTCATTAGGTGATAGATAAAGGGCGTTCTTATTTAAATATGCTGTTAACAGAGATAATGTACTAAAATGTGTAGCTGGAATAACAGAAACATTGCACAGGAATTATAAGATACCTCTCGATATCCTTCTTCATTAAGCAATAAGCATTCAAAGGGCCAAATTATTACATACAATCTATCGTTGTCACTGTAGCTAATACGCGTAAAAAGTGACGTCTAAATTCTGTTGTAGTTTTGCATTTCTATGAGAATACATTATGTTGGGGGAATGAACACTCTTGTTTTTCTATTCATATTATTCTTTGTTCAGAATTCATGATAATTAACAACCAAAAATAAAGTTAAGATTTTTGTTTATCAATTCCGAATTACTTGAATATGGTTCATAATAAAAATTGGGTTTAGTTTCTTTACCAATGTAACAAAGATTTTAAACATACTTTGTCAAGATATGAATACTCAGTGATATGTTGAGGATGAACTAGCGTCCATGGAATAAGTATGATACAGTCAACTGCAAGCAAGGCACCGACCTTTGCTATCAAATGGTAATCTTTTATCACCTGAAAAGTAAGACATATGCCATTATTATCAGTTAAAAGAGGTGAAGAATTGATTAGCTATGAAATCACTTAGTCAGTTGTGCAACAAGGCAGTTACGTGACCTCTTTCATTTCAAGGGATGGATCTCTAACATTATGACCATTTCAACAGGTGAGTTATCGATATGTTGCGACATGAAGGTGCCAAATGCGTGCATCACAGACATATTATTTCCGATGAGGCAAAACGTGAAAGAAATCGTTCAATTATATGAATTTATGCTATAATATCCGAACTATCTTTTTCAATATATATGGAGGCGGTTCACTGCGAAAATAGCTATCACCAAAACTGTTGTATATGTTGATTTTCATCATGTTCGTAGTATAAAACTGCTGACACCAGTAAATGATTAAAACTGAAATTGCCTCATGTAAAAACTACTGATCAATATTCTAAGCAATGCGCCCCTTTAAATGTAGATGATTATGTGAAATATTGCAAATCTATAAGAAACAACACGTTTTCAAACTAAAAAAATGTTTTAATGCACTTGATTTATGAAATAATATTCGTCCCAGTGTTCATCGTCTAATAAATAATTATTTGGAGTCTTATGTGCAGTAATTAATCACGAAGGCCGGAGGCCTGTGTGGTTTGTAACTGCACATCAGGACGATATGGAGTTGTTTATTAGACAATAACAACGCTGAAAAGGATGTTATTTTGATTCTAACATGACAAGATATTACAAAAAGTGAATAAAAGCAGAGTGTTATTTATCTACACGGATATTTTTTTAATGTCGTGCGGCACAATGTTTATGGCATAATAAAACATAATTGTTCCACTCACTCTTTGTATATATAGAGACATAATCGTGAGTCATATAAGAATGTACATTTCACTACTTTCATACAACATAGTTTCCTAGTACATAGTTCCAACTGTACTCATAAGTAGTTAGTTCAAATGGCTAAGATATCTGACGACATTTTGAAAAATAACCGTTTGACTGTAAAAACAAATGAAAACTTATGTTTCAGTTCCATCACCC